>PVIH01002553.1:97132-185820 GCA_004025045.1 Sigmodon hispidus
TTTTTTTTTTCTTTTTTTTTTTTTTTTTTTTTTTTTTTTTTTTTTTTTTTTTTTTTTTTTTTTTTTTTTTTAGGTTTTCTATTTCCACCTTTGCCTCATTTTGTGCCTTTTTTTATTGCTTCTATTTAAATTTTTACTTCCTGGAATTTTTCTTTCATTTTTTGGTTTTCCTTTTATTGGTTTTCTTTGTTTTTATTTTTTTTTCCAAAGATTCATTCATCCCTTATAACCTTTTGTTTGTATTTTTTCTATTTTTTTTAGAGGAATTTTTTATATCCTCTTTTAAGGCTTCTATAATCTTCACAAAAGTACTTTTGCTTTGTTTCCTTCTGTTTCCTCTTCATTGCTCTGTTCAGAACCAGGTTATTTTGGTGTTGCCTTGTTGTTCTTTATATTGTTATATTGTTATATGTATTCTTCTTTTAAAAAAAATTATGTCTTTATTTATTAAGGATTAAACACAATTTGCAAATTCTTAACCCAATTAAACAAAAAAATGAGAAGACATACTTCAATAAAGCTAGAAATTAAAAGGCTCACATTATAATAGATATGAGTGAAATTCCAGAAAATCATAAGGATATACATGATAAATTTGTTTCTATAAATTGAAAATTCAGAAAAAAACTGGTAAAATTTTAGATAGCAAAATTAAAACTAAATTCAATTAATGATTTTAACATATGCATACTTTGTAACCTTGAAATACTTGAAACACTAATAAAATCCTCCATACTAAAAATATAAAACAGCAATAACAGAAATAAACACAAGAAAATATGAACTTACTACAGAATTCTACCATAACTTAAAAAAACTAAGACAAATACATTTATGTAATTCCATTAAACTTAAAAAATATAAACAAAGCTTTTAAAAGTTATAAAGCCAGTGAAACCTTGATATTAATCATAGTATTTCTTTTTTTCTAGAACTCAAACCTAGCACATAGCTAAATGACACAATGCCTCACTTCTGCGTGGATGGCCTCTGGCAGAGGGATAAGTACTTGTTTTCTTTAAGGGTCTGGCCACAGGGAGTTTAACTATGCTCCAGTAAGTAAATGAGCAGCATGAATGGAGGATTTTCTAAATGGCGAGATCATAAGAGTGGGCATGATACTGAGAAGTCTGATATCTGAGTTTGATGGGGTACATGATACAAAAACACAAAATAATATATATATATGAAAAAATTAAAAAGAAAAATATGCATTCTTCCCCTGAAGCATCTGCCCACGGCTTCAGTGGTTCACACTTAGTCAGCCCTTAGTCAGTTGTGGCTAGAGGGCTTTTGTGATTCCTGTCTGCTCTGAGCAAGGGGTTTGCAAGAACTTTGACTCTGCTCTGGACACAGTTTTGAATTTCCAAGGTGCCTGATTGTCTATTATGATGCAGCACACCCTGGAGGCAGGGCCTGGCCATGGGAGGTCCCTTCTGTTAGAGGTCACTGGGGGAGGCCCCTCCCAGCTAAAGCCTAGGGCCTTTCTGCTAGCAAGAGTCTGAGGTCAGAAACTTGGGTGTGACCTCAGCCCGGGAGAGGGAATCTCAGGATGAGTGGCCCGGGAGCTTGCATCTGCTCACCTCTGATTCCACTCTGGACACAGGTTTGAGTTTCTAGGGTATGACTTTTCATAGGTGCATTTAGTCCTTTTATATTAATGGATATGATAACCAATGATTATTATTTCCTGTTATTTTTTGGTAATAGCTTGTGTGCATTTTTTGGGGAGATTTTTTTTTCCTGTGGGATTATTGATTGTTTGTGGTTACTTGAGTGTTTCTGGTTTCCTCATGTTGGTGTTTTCCCTCCAGGCCTTTGTGTAGCACTGGATATGTGGATAGGTAGTGTTTAAATATGGTTTTGTTATGAAATATCTTCTTTACTACATCTATGGTGACTGATAGTTTTGCTGGGTACAGTAGTCTGGGCACATTTATTGTCTGTATAATGTCTGACCAGGACCTTCTTGCTTTCATTGTCTCCATTGAATAGTGAGGTGTTATTCTGATGGGTCTGCCTTTATAGGTTATTTGGCCTTTTTTCTTTGCAGCTCAAAGTATTTGGTGTTGTTCTGTAGGTTTAGTGACTTGATTATTATAGCAAGTAGATTTTTTTGTGAGTCTATTCTGTTTAGTGTTCGGTAGGTTTCTTATTTATATCGTTATAGATATTTGCTTCTTTAGGTTGGGAAAGTTGTTCTCTGATTTTGTTAAATATATTTTCTTTAACTGATGTATCTATTTTTACTATTTTGTCTTCCACTACAGAGATTCTTCCTTCTCTTGGATTATGTTGGTTATGCTTGAATCTTTGGTTCAGTTCTTTTCTTCAGGTTTTCTTTTTCCAGCTTTGTCGTGGTTTGTGCCTTCTTTATTGCTTTTATTTAAATTTTTAATTCCCAGAATGTTTCATTCATCTATTTGTTCTCTTTTTTCTTGGTTTTCTTAATTTTCTTTCATCTCTTCCAATTTATTGTTTATATTTTCTTCTGTTTCTTTAAGGGAGTTTTTTTTTTATATCCTCTTTTAAGGCTTCTGTTTGCTTTACAGAGCTGTTTTTAAGGTTGTTTCCTTTTGTTTCCTCGTCACTATTATATTCAGATTTTGATGCTGTAAAACCACCTGCTTCTTCTAGTGGTATCTTTTTGATCTTTGTATTTTTGTGGGTATTCTTGCACTGGTGTCTGCCCATTGCTTTCTCAGTTCACTCTTGTTCAGCTCTAGATTAGATCTTAGTAAGTTATAGACCTCTTAGCTGTGTGTCCAGGGGCTGGGTTGATCCTATGCAATTGCAGTGTGATGATGTTGATTGCCTTTTGGGCAGAGGGTGGCCCACTGGGTTGGTGATTTGGTGGAACATAGCCTTGAGGGTGCTCTCTCAGCTTCTTTGGTTTAGGGTGGAGCTGAGTGTGGTTCAGATATTGTGGGGGTGTCTCTAGGCTGGGGTTCAGAGAGTAGTACAGTCTCTGATTGGCCTGAGGGAGAGGATGGTTCTTACCTATTAGCTCTGTGCCCAGGAGGCTCAACTGGTCCTATGCAGATCAATGTTTTAAAGTAAAATATTTAAACTCTCTGGGAAATATTCTCTTACCGTTTGGTTTGCTTTCCTGGTAGAAGCTGTAAAATCTGCTTTGCTTTTATTCATAAACCACAATTTATTTTTCATATTGTTCAACCAAAAGCCCATTCTTTAATCTGTTTTCCCCTTAGTCTCTGCTTCCTTAACTCTTACTCTTTTTCATTCTTTCTATACTTACTCATTTCTTAATGTTTTCTGCCTCAACTTTTTTGATTTATTTTTTGCTTAATTTTTCTTCAGGTATTTAAAATATTTTTGATATTAAAATTATTTCATTTTTATTTCTCTCTTTTTAAAAAATTCTTCCATATACAACACCCCCAATCTTTTGAATTCATGGACTCTATTTTTTATTGTTGTTGCACACACACACACACACACACACACACACACACAGAGACAGAGACAGAGAGACAGAAGAGAGAGAGAGTTACAATCTGACCAGCCTGTGTAATATTACTTGCATAATTTTGTACATGTTTTCAGGGCTGATCATTTGGTAATTGGTGCCTATTTTCCCCTGAGGGGGGGTATTTCTCTGGTCTTAGCAGCTCTTAGTTTTCTGTAGTCCTTTTTCTAAGCTTGATCCCTCATGAATGACCCTCCCACACACATATACCTTCAATGTTACTCTGTCTATAATTATCATTCTTTACCAGCTTTAGGCAGCCATGTTGGTGAGACTTCATGGGAATAGCTTCTGACATTCTTAGGAAACACCATCTCAGAATAAACTTTCTATTCCTGTAGCTGTTAGGATCTTTTCATCCCATATCCCATATTGATGCTTGTTATTTAGGCACAGAAATTGTATTCTAGAAGTATCCATTGGAACTAGGGTCCACAAATCTGAATTTTGATTGGTTGTATTTTCTGTAATGGTCTTCATCTGTTGCTAAGAGAATTTTCCTTGATGATGGTTGAAAACTACAATTTTCTCTTAGTTTAAGTACATCTTTGTAGAATACAGTTAGGGAATATGGTTATGCTAATGTAGCAAAGTGACAGTTATAGATTCTCCTTTAAATTCCATGAGTAATCATCCCTAGGTCATTGCTTAGATTTCCACTAGCAGGCATGACTTCCTTCATGTTGAGCAGATCTTACCTTTGATTAGTGAACTGATATCATGGTATGGCTTTCACTACTGCAGGCTTAGGGTTATGATAACATGCTGGTTAGTAATGTGGTCCATAGGTAAAATAGCTGGTGAGGGCTGTTGGTTATTATGCACCTTTTGGGAAGCTTAGATGGCAACTTCTGGTACCATAAAAGCAGGGTTTTCTTTTTTTGTCTTCTTCTCCTTCATCCTTTCTATCCCTCTTTCCTTCCGTTCACTCTTACTGCCTTATTTTGTGTTTCTTTTTTTGACTGTCCCATTTTCATCTTTAAAAACATGTTTCTCCTTTTTATTCTACTTTGAGTTTCTGGCTTCCTTCTTTACTCTTACCATCTTTATATTTTCTCCCTTATCCTCCAAATGATGATTTTCCCATCATTTATATTGGCTTTTCAAAATGAAATCTGCATGAATGTCATAGTATTCCCATTCAGAAGTAATGTGCTGAAATTAGAGGGCAATGGGCAACAGAGCAAGTCACCTTTATGAGCATGTTTGATGACTGAGAGACGAAAACACTAGGCTGAATTCTTTATTCACAGGTCATTATTCTAGAGGAGTCAGCTCTTTCCTCCATTTGATTTGTTGAAAGTAGGGACAAATGATCTCAAGTACAGTGAATAGAGGTGAGGAAACCGTTAATATGGTACAATGCTGTTTATAGTGGCCCCTGTTTGCCAAGTTTATAGGAATGAATCTTTCCAGCTGAACTCTGAAAGGTGAAAATAAATTACTTTGGATAAAAAAAACATGAACAACCTTTTAATCTCAGAGAATAGTAGTAATAACATAAATAAACAAATAATAAAGGGTATTTGAAAGGAATTTTGCTAAAACCATTTGCTTTAAACATAAATAAATTATTCTGAGATACTTCAAAACAATGTTTAGTTATGTGGGCTGCAAAATTGCTCATTGGTTGGGTCATGTACTACTTTTGCAGAGAACATGGATTGAGTTCCCAGCACCAACATTAGACAGCTCACTCATACTGAACTCAATTCCAGGGGACATGCCACCTCTTTTGGCCACCACAGGCACTTGTACACAAGTGAAACACATATAAACATGCACACACACACACACACACACCCCACATGCACATACTCATGTAAACATGTGCACACACATGTCAACATGTGTTTGCACACACATAGATATATAAATACAAATAAATAAAGTTTTCAAACTTCATTCTTGTCATTTTAGGGTCTTAAAAACATGATCTTGAAGTCTCATTCCTCACTTTAATGTTTCATAAATCTTTCTGTTCCCATTAGAGTGAAGTAAGCAAACAGGCTTACTTGGTTACTTAATGGATAATCTTTGCAATTTTATTTTTCTTAGTTTATTTTTTAATTTTTACAAAGTTAATACACTATTGTGGGTCTGAACCTTGAGAACAAGCTGGTAAAGCTAGACAGAACATAATACAAAAAATGGTGCCCAATGTGGATTACTCACATCCACATAAAACCTGAGAAAGCTTAAATAGGGTTCCAGAGGATGGAAACAGAGCCAAATGAGACTTTAAAATTTTATCTATGAAGTGGGTCATAGTACAGAGACACTGGTGTTCCAGCTTGAATTTCAAAATGGTAGGTCCACGGTAAGCAGCTTAAACCAAGACTGGTTCCCAAAGCCTCACAAAAGACTTGATATAAGAAACAAGCTCCATGTAGTGGATTTAAAATTTCTGTTCTCACAGGCAAAAGGGAACAGTGTAAAAAACTGATTCATAGTAGTGACAGCATTTTCTTAGATCAGCTGTGTTTGCTGGAGGCAAGCAGAGGTGAGGCATTTTTAATTGCAAATTTCCTGATTCAGCCTTAGAAGCAAAACCCTTGTGAGTTTTTTAAGAGGCTTTGCTGCCAAATACTTAAATAGAGCTAATGAGCAGCAGACAGTAGTGATTTAATTGATGATTATGTAGACCCTAAAAGTCCACAGAGTGGTAATTGTTTTTGATAATTAGCTAAAAAAAAACCTAAACTGTAGGAAACTAGACAAGGATAAGAGCTGGGTGGAGCCAAGCAGCCACCCTAGTGACACCTTTAATTCTTAGCACCACACCTTGGCAGATTAAAGGTGTGTAGAAACAGAAAGAGAGGAAACTAGGTGAAAGATTAAAGGTGTGTGGAAACAAAGAATTAGAGACAGCTGGGTGGGTCAGCCACCCTAGCCAAGCAAAAAGTGGTCAGAAACAGAAAAGATAAGAAATATACAGTAGAGACAGATTTACAAGAAAAAAAAACCCCATAAATCATTTAGAGTATGTTTAAAATATATGTAGGCTTGAGAGAGAAAATAAAAAAATAAGAAAAAGGATGAAGAAAGTAGAAAGTCCTAAAAAAAAAAAAAAAAAGAAATAGAGTACAAAGGAATAGCAATAACAAAGTAAAAATGGAAAATACAAAGAATGTCTGGATACTGTATGTTATTGTCTTGTCTCTAAATTTTTGTGACCATAAAGGAAGTAGTAAAAGCTGCTAAAAAACCATTTGAATGTAAGTGCTGTTGCATTATTCCAATCTATATATTTTGTAAATGAGATGACATTAAAATTGAAATAAAAAGATATGCTACTTTGGAGAAGAGGATTTCTTTTAATTTTTAAAGAAAATGAGAAGCTGTGGATTTATTTCCAGTTAAAGAAAATAAAGTTTGCTCAAGAAAGAACCACTGAAAAGTCTCCAGTGGAAATTAATGTTCCCAGATGATTCAGAGTTTCCACTGAGATATTCATCTAAAACAACTTCAAGGATACTGACTGAGATGATCCAGCCTTACAGACTATTCTACTAAAAATTTATCCATAATCCTACAATTTTCTTTGTATCCCCATGGGATTGTCAGTGCCCCCATTCAGCAGGAAGTAGCCTAGAGGACTATGCTCACATTCCCAAAGAATGGATTATGAATGTTTGTGTTTGTTTACAATGTTGGGTATAATATGGTGTAGATAATGGGATTAAAAAAATATTAGATTTGGGGTCCTTCCTGTTTTAAAATGAGAAAAAGGGAGAAATGTAGTGGGATTATGCTGGTAATGTAAATGTGTGTCCTGCCTATGAGTTTTATAAAATCTGATTGACAAAGACAAACAGGATCTGTGGGCAGGGCTACCAGGCTAAGAAAACTCAGGAGCATCTCAGAGCAGAGACAGACACCAGACAGATGCCAGAGTCACCAGAGCTACCTGGATATGCAGAGGAAATGCTGCTCTGAGAAAAAATGCTGAGCTACACAGGTGAGCAAGATGGGTTGAGTTTAGATAAAAAGTTTAGCAAATTATATGCCTGGGCTCTAGGTCAATCAGCATAAAAATAATAGAACCTTTTGTATCTCTGTGGGACTATGTGTCTTTCTGTGGGACTATGGGTCTGAATCTTGAGAATAACCTGGAAAGGCCAGACAGAAGATAATACAACACACTATATACATAAATATACTTAACTAATTTATATTATTTTGTAATAATTTCAAAGCTGAATTATATTTAATTTTGTTATGTCAATAAATATAAAATTCCAACCAACAAAGCTTGTAGCTGTTTTATGATTGTGCTTAATGGTTAGACTATAAACCTTCAAAGGAATCAGGAAAGTGAGGGCCAATTACAAAATTTTCTTACTGGCTAGATGGCTTTGGAAGTGTCATTAAACTTTCATTGACTTGATAACCTCATCAATACTACCTAACTCTCAGAGGATATAGGAAGCTACTAGGAAGGTAACGTATTTGACCCAGATTCATCAGTTAACAGTCTATGTATATGAAACTGATCCTACTTATATAATGATATCACCACTTTTGTCTCTTTATGACCATTATCATTGTAGCTTTCATTATTGCCATTACTTAGAGCCATAGATGTGGGAAGAACATCAAGGGGTGTACAAGCAGGAAATGCACCTCCACCTCTTCCTATACAAGTTGATATCCTTACATTGCTTCCAACCCACTGTCTAATGGGATCAGACACACATTGCCTTAGGGCTCCACTGTGCTGGAGCCCAACAAAGCTGGTGCTGAGCAGGCAGGAGAATGAATTGCCTCTGGCACAGCATGTACTAATAGAGAGCACTGGTAGGCTGAGAGGAAGCAAGAAGCAGAGGGAAAATGTATTAATGATGATCCTTCTGCAAGTAGGGGAGAGATCAGGAAAAGATTAGTCAAACTGCTGATCTTGCACAGGGAGACCAGCTGTGAGAGGTTAATGGAACATTAGGAGAACAGAGGAATCCAAAGGCAGCCAGCTGCTACCTGGGATGGTGGCTTTGAGTCATCAAATTCTAAACCACCATGCTCAACAGACATCCACAGCTGGAGGCAGAGTTATGACCCCCATCCCTGCAGGGTTTGTTGAGAGGGCAGTTAATATCAGCATGAGTGTGCTACCTTCTAAGAGACAACTCCTTACCAGTACTATTCAACTTTTTTTTTCTCTTGGCTGAGTGACAAACATGCCATTAGGTAAAAACTGATTCAGATGAATGAAACTAAGGAAAAGGTTATAAGGTTTTATGCTCAGTCTAGGCACAACCCAATGACCAAGACTTAAAGTCTCCAAATCTGAGGCAGAATAAAAGGGGGAATAACCATCTCTGACATCTAAAATTGCTGTATCAAAAGCTTTTCAGTGATTTAAAGAATTATTTGGCATTTGTTTGTAGCTGATTGGTTAGATATTTGTCTCTATCTTAGGCACAGCAAACTCAATTAGTCAGATTGAGTGGCCTTTGCTACGGTCAGCTGTCAGCAACTACTTATCCCTTCCCACAAGATAGTGAATCTCATTTCAAAAAGAGGAACAATTTTTATTGAGCATCATTATGAGAAACACATTTACTTCCCTGTCTATCACCTACATAGTGACCAACTATAATCAAAGATCTGTTAAGTCTAATTAATGTCATGTAGAAACTAAGCTGAAGTGGAAGATCAAAAATATTGTAAATGTTTGTGATTTTATTTTATCTCAGTGTGCACAAGACGAAATCTATTAATGGCCCATAGTGGTTTGTATGACATACCTTTTTTCATTTCTGTGGGCTTCTGTTTTTATTTCTGTGGGCTTTGAAGTCTAGTGATCTTGTCTTTTAGGAAATATAAGGTATCAATATTTTTTCAAAGCTATATTGGCCTTTAGCCAACAAGATGTAAAACAATAACAAGGTAGTAGATGTTGTTCCACTTTCCTTTATAACATTTAACAAACTCTAATTTTAAAAAGAGAGAAGTAAGTAATTTCAAGAGCAACACTGAGTTCACCACTACACAAAGACCCTCTGATATATATATCTATATATATGTGTGTGAGTGTATGTATATATGTACTTAATTTTATGTCTTGGTTGCAGTTTTCTCTCCTTAATCTGCTCCCATTACCTTCCACCACCCTGCTCTGTTCCCACCCACCCCCAATACATACTTCCATTTTTTTTCCTGAAAAGGTAGGTCTCCCATGAGTATCATCAGAGCATGGAACATCAAGGTTCATTAAGACTAAGTACTCTCCATGTATTAAAGTTGGGTAAGCAACCCTATAAGGAGTACAGTCCCAAAATTCAATAAAAGACTAATAGATAGACTCTGTTCCCACTATTAGGAGTACCATAAGAGGACAAAGTTACGCATCTGTAACACATAAGCAGAGTGCTTAGGTCAGTCCCATGCAGGTTGCTGGTTGTCAGTTTCATCTCTATGAGCCCCTATGAGTTTAGGTTAATTGATTTTGTGAGTTTTCTCACAGTGTCCTTGACCAGATCTGGCTGCTACAGTCTCTTTTTCCCCTCTTATGCAGGATTCCCTGAGCTCAGAAATAATGTCTGTGTGTAGGTCTGTATCTATTCCCATCAGTTATTAGATAAAATCTCTCTGATGACAGTTAGCTAGGAACCAATCCCCATAGGTAGGACAGAGTGTAGGTCAAAGGTTAAGTGGTTAGGTTGCTTTTCCAATCCCTCCACTTGAAGTCTTATCTGATTACAGGAGATGTCCAGTTCAGACTACATATCTGCTATTGCTAGGAGTCTTACCTGGGGTCATCCTTGCAGATTCCTGGGAGATTCCCTTGTGAAAAGTTTTTACCTGATCCCCAAATGCCCCCTTTTAAATAGTCTCTTTCAATATTCTTCTTGTTTTCCCACTCCTCCCAAACTAATTGTTTATGTTTATATCCCCACCTCCCCTCAGATCACTAAAAAAGCATCTTTCATTTCCCCTTCTGAAAGATCTCTAGTCCCATACCCCCAATGTACTGATCTTGTTACCTAGTCTTTCTGGGTCTGAGGATTACAGCATAAATATCTTTTATTTTACAAATAATTTTCACTTAAAAGTGAGTACATACCATGATTGTCTTTCTTGGTTTAGGGTGCCTCACTTAGGATAATTACTTCTAGTTCCATTCATTTGCCTTCAAATGTCTTGGTCTTTGTCTTTGCTTTAAACAGCTGAATAATAATCCATTGTATAAAGGTACCACATTTTCTAGCTCTCATATATACAAACAATAAATGGAATGGAAAAAAATCATGGAATCAACACCTGTTGGAGCTCAACTTTGGGGTACAAATTCCTCCCCCAAAAGATGCTTACCAGCCAGAACAACACGTGACTGGAGGAGTAATTATTGACTAGTTAGTCTGTTGAGTTAGCCTCCAGCTTTAGGCAGACCCGACCACACATGTTTCTGTTTCACTTTTGTCTGGGTAAGGTTTTTCAGACAGTGGCCTCTTTCTCCTGGTAGAATCCAGCTTCTTTCTCTTTCTGAACCCCTGCATGGGCTTCTATCATACTAGATAGCTTCCCCATTTTACAATCATTTCAATTGACTCTGACAACTAAATTGGTGAGTACAACAGATTATTTTTAAAAAAGGAGGGCTATTTGTTTAAGGCAATGGAGGGTGCGTGGTCATTCTGTGGTCTTTCTCTAGAGGATTTGATATTAGAACCAGTAATGGAAAAATAAATAAAGTAGATGGGATTATCTTCATAATGTTGATTATCCTCATTGTTAGTTCCATGCATGAGAGCAAGTACACACTAACAAGGCCACACACTAGAGTTTATTTAAGTGAAGAGTCCCAGGTGGGTAAAGAAACAGAGAAGTCAGGGGACAGAGAAGAGAAAGGACCAGAGTACATGCTCGCAGCCACTTTTAAGGGAAGGGGTGTACACAGGTATGTATCATGGGTCCAGGGAAGTGCTTCAGGGTCCAGGCAGGTGCCACAGGCTTTACGTAGCCATGCCCAGGGGTGTGCCTCAGTGCCAGGTGCATCCCATCTGAGCCAAGGGGCTTAGCTAGGGAATGCCAGGAATCCTTACACTCATAACGTTTATTATGAATATCTGTTGTTTGACTTCTGTTTTATCATTAAAGATGTCAATTAATGTGAATGCTAAAAATAAGTCTTTACAAAGTCTATCAAAAAGGAGCTCAAAGATATTTAAATACAAATAGAGGAGTATAAAGAACAAACTGAGATTCATCTAAAACTACAAAAGCAGCTTAAGTTTATTAGACAGCCAACACTAATATGCCCAGTAACCATTAAAAAGTCAAAAGAGGATAGAGGTATTAGAGAAGTCAATTGGTCTCCTGTACAAATGCTAGAACTATAAAGGGTTAAAGATGTGATTGTGACATATGGGATGCACTCACTATTTGTAAAACAAATGTTGAATTCCTGGTCTTCTTACAAACAGATCACTCTGCAGAACTGGTTAAATATGGTTACCTCTATTTTGGAACCAGGGCCACTTTTACAGTGGAAAGCATGGTGGAAGGAGGAGGCTAAAATAATAGAACAAAGAAGCAAAGCCAGGGGCATGGAAGTCTCCCAAGACCAACTTCTTGGGGAAAGAAAATATTCTGATATTAAAAAGAATCCCTATGCAAATTTTACACTCTTGATTTATGCTGCATGACAGCACTAAATGCTTGGGATCTGATAGAAGTAGGAAAGAAAACAGAATCATTCATATAAATAATACAAAGCCCAAAGAAAACTTTTACAGACTTTTTGCAGAGATTATCTGCAGCAGTATATAGTATAGTACCAGTTTCAGATTCAATAATAATTGAATCTCTAGCATTTAAGAATGCTAATACACAATGTAAAAACATAATAAGACAATTAAAAACAAGGTCAGCACTATTAGAGGATTGGATTTGTGAAACAATTAATGTAGATTCTTATGAAGATGATGATAACTGGGTAGGAGAGCTCATTTTTAGAAGTATAAGGATAAGGAAAAATGTTAAATGCTATAATTGTGGAAGGCAAGGTCATATACAAAGAAATTGTAATCAAGGTGCTCCCAGAAGCAATGCCTTTGTAAGAAATAATCACAAGAGAACACCCCTCCCTCTGGAAGCATGCAGGAGGTGTAGAAAAGGTAGACACTGGACTAATTAATGTCAGTCAACAAGGGATAGACAAGGTAACCTTCTGCCTTTGGGAAACACCCGTGGTTTTCAAAAGCCCCCATATCCAATCCAGTGTAATCTTACACTGTTATCATGGAGGATACATCTCCCCAGAACAATTAAAGAAATTAAAACCTATTTTTTAAAAAATACTACACTAAATGATAGAGACTCTATAGAAGAAAAAAAAAAAAACTCAAGGAAGAAAAAAATATTCTGGCAAACATCTATCAATGAACAAAGACCAAAATTAAAAGTACAAATAAATGATATTATTATTGAAGATTTATTGGACACAGGATCAGATTTATCAATAATTTCACCAGAGTCATGACATCAAGGCTGGCCTCTTCAGGAGGGAAATGTCCAATTTTGGGAGATTGGGTCTTTAACCCAAGTAAAGCAAAGTGCAAAATGGCTTAAGTGTATAGGACCAGAAGGACAGAGAGGAATATTAAAGCCATATGTGGCTAACATTGCCATAAATTTATGGAGACATGATTAATCATAACAATGGAATACACAGGAATGTTAATATATTCCTCCAAACACAGAATAAATTGTAAACTAACACATTTGTGGAAGAAATATTAGAAGGTATTATAGGAAACAGTCATGAATTATCCAAGCTGTATAGACACAAGGCACAACAGCTGTTGATCTTTTAAAGACACTCACAGAACTACCTTTAAAATGACTAACAGATAAGTCTATGTGGATTAATCAATGACCATTAACAAAAGAGAAATTGCAGTCCTTAGTGCAACTGGAGTGTGATCAGTTAAATGCTCAACATATAGAAGAATCAACAAGCCCTTGGAACTCTTCAGTATTTGTTATTAAAAAGAAATCCGGAAAGTTGAGGATGGTGACAGATTTAAGGGCAATAAGCAAGGTGATCCAGCTAATGGGTTCTCTACACTCCGGAATTCCTTTGCCTTCTCTTTTACCAAAAGAATGGCCCATTATAGTGATCAATTTAAAGGACTGTTTTTTTTCACAATACCCTTAAAAGAAAAAGATAAAGAAAAATTTGCCATCACAGTGCCCACTTAAGAATTCTTGGCGTATAAAGAGGTATCAATGGAGAGTCCTTCCTTAAGGAATGCTGAAGAGCCCTACGTTGTCAGTATTTTGTACAAAAGCCAATCGAAAAAATTCACAACAAATCCCCAAAATTTATAATATACCATTGTATGGATGACATCCTATTGGCAGATTCAAAAACTGGTACCCTAGAAAAAAATGAGAAAGTGAAAAAAATGTCTACTTGGGGATTACAAATAGCCCCTAAAAAAAATACAAAGAGGGATATTCCATTAATTATTTAGGCTATGAAACAGACCTTCAAAAAATTAAACCTCAAAAGATGCAAATCAGGAGAGACAGATTAAAGACTTTAAATGATTTTTAGAGACTACTAGAAGACATTGCCTATTTATGACCTGCTTTGGATTAAAAAATTATGAACTGGATAATTTGTTTTAAACCTTAAATGGTGACAAGGACTTAAATAGTCCAAGATAATTGTCACTTGAAGCTAAGAGATAATTGGCTTTGGTAGAAAAGAAATTACATGATGTGCATGTGGATCATGTGGATCCAGATCCTAATTGCATTTTAGTTATCTTGCCCTCTAAGCATTCCCCTATGGGAATTTTAACAAAATGGGAAAATTTTATATTGGAATAGATATTTCTACCACATAAACCAAGTAAAAAATTAAAGAGGTATGTGGAAAAGATTTCTGAATTGATCTTTAAAGGGAAATTAAGATTTTTGTCTAATTAACAGGAATGGACCCAGCAGAAATTGTTGTACCTTTAACTAATGAAGAAATTGATGAATTATGGGTAGAAAGTGAACCTTGGCAAAGAGCCTGCAGTAATTTTTTGGAGAGATATTAACAACAAATAACCTCAAAGCAAAGGAATTGAATTTTTAAACAAAACTAATTGGATTTTTTCTTGTGTTGTACAAGATAAACCAATTTATGGAGCCCCCACATTTTATATTGATGTAAGTAAGTCAGGAAAGGCAGGTTAAAAATAAAAAATATAAGTAAAGTGACTCAAAGCCCTTATAATTCTGTTCAAAAGTCAGAATTATATGCTATTATATGGTATTAATGGATTTTACCTAAGCTCTCAACATAGTCACTGACTCTCAGTATGCACAAAGAGTTATTTTACACATTGAAACTGCTGATTTTATTAATGATGAGTCTTAATTAACTTCATTATTTATTCAGTTACAAGAAATAATCAGGAATAGGGATCATTCCTTCTATATAACACAAATTGTATTCTATACAGGTCTGCCAGGTCCTTTAGCACAAGTGTAGGGAGCCGGGAGCCCGGTCAAGCAGGCAAGATGGTGCCGGTTTCCAGTACCAAGGCACGGCCGAGGTGATAAACAGCGTATCTGCGCATGTCCCTAGGTAAGTTTCCACTCTGTGAGCCAAGCCCTCTGACCCTGCGTCATATCAGGCAAGAGTTCGCAACCAACCAGAAGGGGAGACATTAGAGGCGAGGGCTTGACAGTATAAAAGCCAGCTCCTGGCAAGGGGTTGGGGTCTTCCCATTTTCTAGAGCTCTAGTAAACTTGCTGCAGAAGGATCCAAACTGTGTACTGCGTTCTTCTTTGAGGGCGAAGACAGGGCACAGGACACACAAGGTAATAATGAAATTGATAAATTATTAATATGAGATGTGCTGGAGGCCTCACAGTTTCATAAAAAAAAATCATATCAAAAGTAAATGATTAAAAAAATTTTCCCATCACTTGGCAACAAGCCAATAAAATTGTAAAAGGATGACCAACCCACATGTTACTTTTATATTCAAACTCCATTACCAGCAGGGAGTAACTTTAAAGGTATACAAAGAAATGAAATCTGGTAGATGGATGTATTTCATTTTAAAGAATTTGGAAAATTAAAATATGTACAACACATAATAAGGTAAGTTTTCAGGATTTCAATGAGCAACTGCTTTGAATTCAGAAAAGGCTGATTCTGTAATCATACATTTGCTAGAAGTTATGGCCATCATGGAGATACCTGCAGAGATTAAGACCGACAATGTTCCAGCATATGTCTCTAGTAAAATGAAACAAATTTTTGCTTATTATAATATAAAGCATATTATAGGAATACCACATAATGCTACAGGGCAAGCATTTATAGAGAGATCAAATCAAACTTTAAAGGAGATGCTAAATAAACAGAAAGGAGTAAAAAAGACCTCTAGAAATAGACTACATAGTCCTTTATAAACTTTGAATTTTCTCAATGCTAATGAGAAAGGAACAACAGCTGCTGAAAGGCAATGGACTATAGAAAAAATGGTTGAGTTAAATCAGCCTGTCTATTCCGAATTTTTACTGACCTCAGAATGGAAGCCAGGCTATGTGCTACATTGGGGAAGAGGTTTTGCTTTTATTTCCACAAGTGAGGAAAAGTTATGGGTACCATCAAAATTAATAAAGACTCAATTTGAGCCAGAGAAACTTCATGAAAGTAAGAATTGATGGCGCATCTACTCAGACTACAATTCTTTAAGTTGAAAGAAAAAGCAAAGGGCTGGGGCAGGTTTTCGCTTTTGTCTTTACAGAAAATCAGAAATACCCATTTTCAAGAATTTAGAAGACCTTGGGCATGTAGACATCTACAACAGAAGAGAGACTATCCAGAAAAAATCAGAAGCAAAAGAATATTGCATCTATGTACCAATATACTCTATTTGGTAAAATCTTTCTTCTTAACTTCTATCTTTAATTACAAGATAAGTTGAAGTCCTAGATAAATTATAAATTAAAACTGGCTTTGGAGTTGGAATGTGGCTCTCTCCCTATCTAAACCAAAGCATACTTGTTAAAGAAAAAAGCAAAATCTCTGTATCATATCAGAAGGGCCACCTGATATGGGACAGAAGAATGACTAAAACAAAAGGACAGTTCTATTGTCACTAGTCTTATTCTGAATAAAGATTTATGCATTTAGCTTTCTGTATCTTGTGTTAAGTTTTCAACTCTTATCAGTTTTCTGCTGTGATAAATGACAATGCCTAATTGTGAACTGGAAATATCCAAAAGGAAGATGGGGCCTGACAATTTACTATGACAAAGGCACCAGGCTGACAAATACCAATCAAAGATCATATTTGGACTATAAACTGCTCAGGACATTTTCAAGGTGGCTAGCTGAGATGAATCAGCTTCATAGACTATAGCCATGACCTGAGACAAGCTGTGCACTTTCCTATTATGCAGAGACAGGATAACAAATGATATCACTATACATTTCAAGACTTTACAATCAATAGCACTTTTTAGGATCTCCTAATGATGCAGTCACCCACCCAGACAGCAAGAAGTAAATTTAAGAACATGATGCCCAAATTTGGGGTGGGTGGTTTTTGATCTTTTAATAGATTATGAATGATTGTTGTTGTTTCGGGTAACTGGTTAAAAATTGTTATTGGTTATGATTAGAAATAAAGCTAAACAAGAGAGGTTAGAATTAGGGTTCTTGTTTTAAATAAAGGAAATAAAAGGGATACAGATATAATAGGATATAAGGGTAGATTTTTGAATCTACTTTAAAAAATTGCTAGCTTGAAATATTTTACATTGAACTTGATTTTTTGTATGTTGTATACAAACTGTGTATATAAGGTTGATATTAATCTTGTCACTGTATATATATATATATTCCTGTTTGTTCAAGCTATTATGTAATGTAATACAAATTGCTAATCCAGGAAAGTTATTATTACCAACTAATTAGGATATAAAGAAATGTAAGTTAGTAGTTAGAAATTACAATGAAACTTACAGTTATATTAGATATGTTTTTAAGATCAGATACATTTTAGGTGGACAAATCTACTTCAAGCACTTCAGAGATCCATAGAATATGGCATTTAAGAAATTTCAAAAATATAGGTTATTATTTTTTTGACAATGGGACATCACTCCTGGCAGCACTAATGCACTTCAGACAAGATTATGGAATCAAGGATATTCCTCCATATGAGCTGACCTTCTTTGTGAAAAAAGTTAGCCACTGGGCAAGAAAGTACTCTTACCTTGACTGCTGACAATATGATATTCAAAATGGACAAACAGGAGAAACATACAAAAGAATTGCTGAACCTTGGCAAGACAAGGTAGAAAGGACTTTGCAAATATCCTGCTTTCCATGAAGTCTGTCAGATATCTAGGCCTGTAGGCTAAAGATGGATGCTTCAGAAACACAGAAGAACTTTGGGTGACTGTGAAGGCAGTCAGCAGTTTCATTTCTTACATTTTTTGGAAGCTGCTATATATTCAATATTATTTCCTTCTTGGGTCTCTGCAGAATTTGAAGATGAAATAGTTAACAGTTATAGTTATCTAGTGACAGTTTTAAAAAGGAAAAGTTAAAGTAAGTTTAAGAGACATAAAAATATAGTTTTCTAGTTAGTAATATAAGTTAGATACAAAGTGGATTAGGTACAATCCTTTAGACTCACCAAAATAGGATAAATAATGCAATACTTTCTTTAAATCTGTCAATTATTAATAAACTGGTCATTTTGTATGTAATTATAGTTTGTATATTATTGTATATAATTATTGTATCTATTGTATATGGTCTTTTCTATGTTAGTTATAACTTTCTTTTTTATTTCTGACACAAAAGGGGATATGTCAATACATATTACATATTAGGGAAGAAAGCACACAGTCAATCCCTAGGCAGACAGCCTACAAAGATACAAGAATAAACAGCCGAGAGTCAATCACACACGCCTTTAATCCCAGCACAGGAAAAGCTGGAAATGGTGACCTACACCCTTTATTTCACAACTCCAGAGACAGAACTTCTGTTTATGTGAGTTCAAGGCTACATACCTTTAATTCTAACCTGGATGAGATAGGGTATATAAGGGCTTGTAGAAACTCAGAAATGGAAGAGACTGGAAGAAGTGACTAGGAGAAGAAACTGATAGAAGCGACTGGTGGAGATGACTAGTAGAAGCAACTGGCTTCGAAGCAAGGCTGAGGAAGTTGTAGAACAGTTTGGTGAGAATTGACTGTGGTACTTCCTCTCTCTGATATTCCAGTCTTCCTCCTTTATTTGTCTCTGAGTCTCATTTGTGCTAGTACAAACACCCTTTATAATAGCATAAATAATTTAAGTATTTTGGTGTAACTATAGCCAAGCAAGTGTATGACAGACACTTCAAGTCTTTGAAGAAAGAAAATGAAAAAGATATCAGAAGATGGAAAAATTTCCCATGCTCATGGATAGGTGTGATTAATAAAATAAATATGTCCATTTACCAAAATCATTCTACAGATTCAATAAAAATCCTCATTAAAATCCCAACACAATTGGTTTACAGACCTTGAAAGAATAATACTCAACCTCATGTGGAATAACAAAATACCCAGAATAGCTAGAACAATCCTGTACAATGAAAGAACTTCCACAGGTATCAATATCCCTGATTTCATGCTATACTATAGAGCTATAGTAATAAAAACTGTATAGTACTGGCATAGAAACAGACAGGTGAATTGATTGAATTGAAATGAAGACACAAAAGTAAGCCACCCACATATGGACACCTGATTTTTGACAAAGAAGTCGAAATTATAAAATCAGGGAAAAAAAGAAGGCATCTTCATTAAATGTTGCTGGCATAACTGAATATCAACATTATCCTAAAATGGAAATACCTCTAAGATTTTAAAAGCAGCTTTTATTTGATTGTCAGAAATCTGAGATAGAATATTTTCAAAATGATCTGTAACATTCTTTCATCCTCCTAGGCATCCTTTTTCACATTTGGTTCTGGCATGTTTCCCACTCAGGGTAAAATCTTATCTCCCTCTTTCCTGTACTCTTAGATGAATGTTTATCACTAGAATAATGTAGATGTTCCATGAGCAGAGTTGAGAGATGCTTGCACATATTCATTCATATCCCACCTTTTATAAAGGGATGTGGTAATTACTTTTGTATCACTGAAAAGAATTATCCCATGCAAAAGTAATTGAGAAGAAATTTCTACTTTGATTCATAGTGTCTGAGTTTCCCATTCATAGTCCATGACTCCAGTGATTTATAGCTCAATGTACGACAAACTTCAGGGTTACAGGATCATGTGACAGTGGCTGTTCATGTCATTGTAGACAGAAGGCATAGAAAATGAGTCAAGATAAGGAAGGTTCCTTAAGGATAAGACTCCAGAGACCTACAACTTCCAATTAGGTACTGTCTTCCACTTTTCACTATTTCCTAGAAATGTAATCATAGCATGAATCCATCAAGGGATCAGTCCACTCATCAGCTCTGAGACCAAAGAATCTGACCATTTCCTGAAATATCAGGTAGAAACCAAGTTGCCAATATATGAGCCTCCGTTAGATTTTTCATGTTCAAGCCAATACATGGAAACAACAAGACAAAAATGAGAGTGAATCTGAATTAGTCAGCTCAAAATAGAGAATAGAGATGCTCCAGCTGATTCTTGAGAAAGTGTGAGTATATGGGCATGGGCATTTTAGATAGTACAGTCACAGGAAGCAGAAATACTACAGCCTTGAATTACATCGACAAATGTTTAACCAAATTAAACAAAAAAAGGGAACACTCACTTCAATAAAACTAGAAATTGAAGGCAAACATTATAACAGATATTAATGAAATTCCAAAAAAATCGTAAGAACATACATTATAAATTTGATTGAATAAATTGATGATTCAGATAAAAACTGGTGAATTTTTAGATAGTAAAATTAAACCTAAATTCAATGAATGATTTTAACAAATGCATACTTTGTAACCTTAAAATACTTGAAGTACTAATAAAATATTCCATACTAAAAATAAAAAATCAGCAATAACAAAAATAAACACAAGAAAATATGGATTTACTACAGAATTCTACTATAACTTAAAAAACTAAGAAAAATTTGTATCATACAATTCCATAAAACTTAAAAAAATAAACAAAGTCTTTAAAAGTTACAAAGCCAGTGAAACCCTGATATTAATCATAGTGTTTCTTTTTTCTTATTTTTATTTTTTTATATATATTTATTATTTGGTATTTTTGTATCATGCACCCCATCAAACTCAGATATCAGACCTCTCAGTATTATGCCCACTCTTATGATCTCCCCATTTACAAAACTGCCCATTCATGCTGCTCATTTGCTTACTGGTGCATAATTAAACTCCCCTCTGGCCCAATCCTTAAAGAAAACAAGTCTTTCATTACCCACTCCTCATCCAGAGGCCATCAATGCAGAAGTGAGACATTGTGACATTTAGGTATGTTCTAGCCTTGAGTTCTTGTGTACAATGACATCTTTCTCTTTATATATATATTTAAAGTCCACTAATGAGTGAGTACATCCCCTGCTTCTTTATCTGGGATTGTGATACCTCGCTCAGGAGGATAGTCTCCATATCCATTCATTTGCTTGCAAACTTTAGAGTAACATTTTTTTTCTTGCTGCTGAGTAGTACTCCATTGTGTAGATGTACCACAGTTTGTTAATCCATTCTTCAGTAGAGGGGCATCTAGGTTGTTTCCAGGTTCTTGCTATTACAAATAATGCTGCTATGAACATAGTTGGGCTCATGTTTTTGGTGTGTGAAGGTGTGACTTTAGGGCAGATGCCTAAGAATGGTATTGCTGGATACTTGGGGAGATAGATTCCCAGTTTTCTGAGAAACCACCACACTGCATTCCAGAGTGGCTGAACAAGTTTACACACCCACCGACAATGGAGGAGTGTTCCCCTTGCTCTGCATCCTCTCCAGCATAGATTATCATATGTGTTTTGATCTTAGCCATTCTGATAGGTGTAAGGTGGTATCTCAACATTGTTTTGTTTTGCATTTCTCTGATGGTTAAAGATGTTGAGCACATTTTCTTGTGCCTTTCAGCCATTTTTTAATTCTTCTACTGAGAAGTCCCTTTTTAGTTCTGAACCTCAATTTTTAATTGGGTTTTTGAGTTTTGGGGGCTCTATTTTTTGACTTCTCTTTATATTTTAGAGATCAATCCTCTGTCACTTCTATGGTTATGTTTTGTGTATCAATGATTTTTTTCTTTTACAAATATGAGAGTGTTGTAGGAAAAGAAACAGAATAATTGCATCACCTTTGGAATGACTTGGCAAAATGCTGGTGAAAGCACTTAATAAAACCTGAGCACAGTACAAACTTCTGTTGGGTACTGTAAAAATGACTAGCAGCACTGTATAACCTTGGTCTACTGACAACTATTATCTTATGGTGATTTCAGATTTGCCTGTGGAATGCCATTTACAAAATGATGGCATGGAGTATTTTTCTCTAACATCCATGTTCATCTTTAGAATAAATGTTGTAATCTTTCATCCTCTTGACTTTATGGCTCTTCATTCAGTAATATGATGTGAGAGAAGTAAGCTAGAAACTATATTGTTCAAGTATAGTTAAAAGAAAATATGAGACTGTAATGCTTACTTACTTCAACATTTAAACTTTTCTTTTACCCTTCTAGCTTCTGGAGTCAAAAACTGACTGTAAGACTAAAGACCAAATCAATGTGGAGTCAGTCAGTTTTTTTCCACACAAATACACTTGAATCAGGTAGGTATTTCCTAACTTTTTTTTAGGTAATCCAGCAGTTTCTAGCAAAACAAAAAACAAAACAAAGCAAAAAAACTCCTTTTGACAATTATATAATAGCTATAGAACACCTGAAAATCTAGACTGTTCCAGAAGATACTAGTTAAACTATTGTGATTTTACTTGACCCTTAAGAAATATGAATATTCCAAAATCTGGAAGGATAAGCCAGGGGCAGAGTCAGAATGCCAGTATCAACTTATGAATTTATTGAATATTTAACAAATGAATCTGTTGAAATTAGGTCAATATGCTAAAAATTGATAATGGGAAAGAAATAATCAAAAGTATTCTTTGGTGTCTGATAACCTATCCTGTAGATAGTGAGCCATAGAACAAGTTTATAGTCAAACAAAACAACACCATGTTGCAAAAGAAATGACCATAAAATGTTGCCTTCCAAACTGGTAGAACCTAGGTACCTTCTGACACACAATTCTCAACTAATGTGTAGCCACAGATTCAAAAGTTATCAAATAAATAGTGCTATATAAATACCATTTTAAACATCAAAGGGTTCCTCTTTCATTAGATCTAAAGGAATAAATAAAACTAAAAGCCTGTGTACTGTGAGGAACTAAATATTTCATTTATGTTTCTACATGTAAGATAACTGTATTCCAGCCTCTGAGTCATGCATGATTTAGTCATTTTTCTTGTATTGTGTCCAACACAGGCTTTCAATCTAGAGGTCTTTATAGATAAATGGTAATACTAAGCACTTTTTCCAAATAAATGATCTTGTTATCATAGTTGGACAGTTTTCTAGAAAGTTAGCCAGATTCTGTCTATTGTAGATGCATTTCAGAATCTGAGTGTTCCCAAGAGAATATTTGACGCTAAGGTCAATAGCATGATACAACAGGCATGCTGCCCTATAAGAATTCAGAACTATGTTCAAAACTCTAGAGATAAATGCTATTTTATTTGTTGTTAACTATGTGGCTCTTGTGACTACAGTACATATTTATTGGAACTCTGAACAGAACAACTGCCCATCTTTACAGATGTTTATGTCTTTGTAAGAAAGTAGCTCACTCGTGTCCAGTTGTTCTCCAGTCTTTTTAGTTGAAGTGGCCTCTTCGTACTACATTCATATAACTGGTTATTAGGTTTCTCATAGGAAATAATTTGACGTGAGTCATTCTCTCATAAACCAGATGATGCTAAGAATATAATAGCAGACACAACAAGTGGATATGATACTTTGTGAGCACTATTAACTCTTTCAAAGTTTCAAAGAATCATATAAAGTATGACTCTGATAATCACCACTTTCTGGTTGAAAAATACCTTTGTAAAGGTTAAATAAATGAATCAAGATTGCACAGTAATAAAGGGCTTTAAATTCAGGCAGCCTGGCAATACTTGATTGATGTGTTTCTAAGGCAAGTCATTTTTAATTCATTATTTTTCTGTCCTCAAGAGAAAACAAAATATGTTTTATGCTTTTTCATTTATGATGATAGCATTTGTATCTAAAGCTCCCATTTATTGTGAAATCTCCATTTGAAAGGAAAGAAACACTCATAGTCGATGGCTTTATAATATAGTTTAGAAAGCTCATTATGTGAAAAAAAGCACCAAAGGTGAATCTGTGCTACAATATGCTAGTCCATTAAATAAATATATAAAATAAGGTTTAATATATGAGCCTGAAGTCAAATGCCTTTTGCTGCAAATATATTTGTCTCAACAGAGCTAATACCAAGCTGTGTTCTCTTTCTCACTTCTGACACCACACTCTGCACTGGTTAGAGAGAGATTATTTTTCATCTTGCTTTCTAACCAAGTATGCTTCAAAAACTGGAATATCAACTAACCCAAGTCTGACTAAAGATTAAATAAAAATATATTTTGAGTATTACAAAAGCTCTTGTCTTACCTAATTTTTTAAATCATATTCAGCTATTTCATTTTATAGATGAAGGTACATCCATCATAACTAAATCTGTATTTAGAAATAACTCTATCTTGTATCCTTTCTATGTGTCTGCCCATTTATTTATCCTCAAAATCTTAGGATATATATGATATTATGATTGAAATATTTTTATAGAATATAAAATGTTATAAAAGAAGGTTAAGTTAGTAATGAAAAATATGCTGCTTAAAAAATATAAATGGATGTAGTGTGAATCCTGTGCACAATCTAATCCCTTTAAATGTTTGAATGGTGAAAAATATCCTTATTTAATTTAATATCTATCTTCATCTCTATCATCCCCGCCTTTATTATCCTTTCATATCTGTCATCCCTATATTGATCTTCTCTATATCTATCTTCTCAGTCATCACAATCTGTCATATGTGTATGTATCTATACTGTATGTATGTATGTATGTATGTATGTATGTATGTATGTTTGTATATATGTATGTATTACATTAAGCTTGTGAAAGATGACTGTGGTCTTAATGCTTCAGATCATGAAAGTATTGAGAATATTCATCTCTTCTTAGTAACCTACAAGTTTAAATACACTACATTGCCCATCATTTTAGTTTCATATTAACTCCCCCAAAACTTGATGCTTATCTTTCCTGTCTGTCATACACTCAATTGGAATAATCACAAAGCTAATGCTTTCAATGTATTCCCAAAACACAGGAAAGGAAACACTAAGGCTATGTAGCTTGAAACTAGTGTCATAAGGCCTCATGAGAGAAGCTGTCTACCCTGAAGGTACATGTTGTTATAATACAATAAAACGTAGATGAAAAATTGATTAAACATCTGCAGCTGAGGCTAAGAAGTATGTTGAAAGTCAGTTAATGTGTTTTCTTTTTTGAAGAAGAGATTGCTCTGTTTATCCAGTATTAATTCACTGTTCCATGAAATCCCATTAGGAATTTTGCAATTGAATAACATTTCCTTGAAGGGAACATAAGTGACACTATTTTTCATATACAACTACAAGAAGTACAATATTGTTTTCAGTATAGATTATGAATATTTTTCACTTTGGGGAAAGTATTCATTAGTACAGTGATAGACAATGAGGTACTTGTCATCCACATTGACTCTGAGGGACTGGGCCTTACAGAGAAAATACATGATAATGTTGCCTGCTGGTTGTCTGTGATTAATGTAAACTGCAGGAAGGCGGACCATGTTAGAGGATGACAAAGCACATTCAAAACATATGTGAGACCAGTAAAACAATAATATTCAGTAGAAGCACGGCCTTTGAGTATGGACAGCCCAGAATATTAATGTTAGATTCATCCATAAGTAAAGCACAGTTTTCCTTAGGCTTAGTTTCTTCTTCTATAGACTAAAATTATACTGAATATTTCATTGAAATAAAAATTTATATATCATACATATATGTATATGCTTACACATGTAAATTATATAATACATAAGTATAGCTTTGTTCTTTTCTTTTATGTCCTAAAATACAGTTTGAAATCATCCTTGATGTTATGTCTGACTTAAAAGCAATAAAAATTGGAGTTTAGAGATGTGGCTCACCACTTAAGAGTACTTGAAGTTCTAGCATGAAGTCCTGAGTTCACATCTCAGCACTCACATTATTTAGCTCAAAAATGCCTGCAATTCCAGCTTCAATGGATATAACACTATCTTCTGGTCTGCACAGGCATATGCATGCACAGGAATACACAAACACACACACAATGAACATAAATCTTAAAAAAACCAATAAAACAGTATTAAATAAAGCAATGGTACATAATGGATAAGAAAAGATACTATAGAGTTCCAGTAGCTGCTTTTAAGTATAGCCTTTCACATATGTATTTGATATTTGGTTTAGGTTTTGTTTTTGGTTGTTTGTTGTTGATTTCAGAGAGTCTTGCTTTATAGACTAAACTGACCTAAAACATGCTATATTGCTAATGCTGGCCTCAAATTCATGGTGATGTTTTCACATCAGCCTCTGTAGTGTTGGTTAACTCTTTTACTAAATTGTATATTACTTACTTAACTTTTTGTTTCCTAGAGTTTTTATGTTTAAAATGAACATAAAATATAATCTGCTATTTATAGATCAGGTACCATATGCCAGACATTCTAAATGTTATCCTGTAGAATCTCATTTATCCTCAGAATCATTTGGATAATGGTGGTATTACTTTCATTATTTTGCAGATGAGGAAACTGAAACAAATATTAAGTAGCTTAAAGAAATAATAGTACTCCTTTATAATACAGAACATATAACTCTGAAGTTACTCTTTTATCTATTGACTTTTCCACTTTGTATTTCTACTCTTCAATTTACTAGAATTTTCTCACTTAATTTACTTAAAGTTGAGACTCAGTAAAACTTTACTTTCATGGGACTTAGAAAAATAAAGCAACTGGTTTAAATAAAATAAGCAGCTAAAGGTTACACAGCTCATAGCTTTTACTGTCTGCTTTTAAAAATTGGTAATTTATAAACTCGAATCATATAGGCTCCATTTCAGTAAAACCTTGAAGCTAAGTTTTGTGAAAATTATACATGATCATGTGTAGCACCAATTAGGACTGTAAGAAAAGAGACTCAGAGCCATACATCAGGAAAGTCTGAAATATCAGAGAGAGGAAATAATGTAGTCGATTCTCAACCAGTTATCTTCCAATTTCCTCAGCTTCACTCCTGGTTGCTTCTGCCAGTTGCTTCTACCTCTGCTGGGTTCCTAAGAGGCCTTACATACTCTTCTTGTCAGCTTTAGCCCTTTCAGGTTAGGATTAAAGGTATGAGCTATGCTATTTTGTAGCTAGCCTTGAACTCACAGAAACAGAGGAAGTTCTGTCTCAGGGAATTACAGGATTAAGGGTGTAGATGCTTTCCCTGTGCTGGGATTAAAAGTGTGTGCTATTGAATTCCAGCTGTTTGTCCTTGTACTCAAGGATCAAGAAATTCCTGAGTTGTCTGCCCAAATTTTGACTCACAGTTAACCTCTTGAATATTTCAGGTTTTTATTTTATTTTATTTTTTATTTTTATTTTATTATGAATAAAGTCACATTTTCTATTTGTGTATATCCTTGTTCAAGGTCCCTTACCCCTCCCACCCCCTCCAGTCATTCTGTCTTATTCACATCTCCCCATCTCCTCCCCAGCAAGGGCAGGAGGTCCCAAGGTCCCAATATGGATTAGTTTAGCATCCACTCCTGGCAGATCCAGTTTCCTCATCCCAACATCAAGACTGAGTCAGGTGTTCCTCTAGAGGGAGTGGGATCCAAGGTGTTTCAGATCCTAAACTGCTCAGTGGTTACAGTTAAGTATGTGATATCACCGTAGTCATGTCCTATCAAGATTTGCAGTTCAGGAAAACCTTTTGTCACAATGCCCTCAAGACTCCTGTTGTATATGTACTGGGGACTTACACTAGTTGTTTTTTCCTCATCATCTCATACTGGTAGTATTACTGCTCTGTGGCTGTTGAGGGTCTGTTTATTTCTGATTAACATAGTTGATAGGTAATCAGTAGCATCCTATAAAGCAGTAGTTTTTAGTTTGTGAGTCACAGACTCTTGGAAAACCTCTATCTCCAAAAATATTTACATTATCATACCACAAGAGTAGCAAAATTATATATATATATATATATATATATATATAAAGTAGCAACAAACATAATTGTATGGTTGGGGATCACCACAGCATGAGGGACTATATTAAAGTGATGCAGCATCAGGAGGGTTGAGAACCACTGCTCTAAAGTCTTGTTTAAAGCCAACATACACTTGGTTGTAAGGTGATTTAAGTTGTTTCAATCAAGATATTGTGTGTGTTCATGTGTGTATGAGAGAGAGAGAGGGAGAGAGAAGAAGGAGGAGGAGAAGGAGAAGAAGTAGTTACTATTCACATTTTATGGCACTTCCCATGCTTTTAAAATTTATATATACAAATTTTTAAATTAAAATTATTCTTTTATTATACATCTCAACCATAGTTTCCTCTTCTCCCATTCCATCTCCCACCTCTCATTCTTTACCCACATCGCCTTATCCTTCTGTCCCCCTGGCCCATTAAATTCACTTTTCTTCTTTCTGTTAAGAAAGGGGCAGGCCTCCCATGGGTGTCAAAAAGGCATAACATATTAAGTTGAGACAAGACTAAGCTCCTCCCCTCATATTAAGGCTTGGGGAGGCAGCCCATTATGAGGAGTAGGTTCCCAAAAGCCTGCCAAAACATCCCCACTGCTAGTCGTCTCAGAATAAATGAAGCTTTACAGCTGTCACACATATACAGAGAGACTAGGTCAGTCCCATGTAGGATCCTTAGCTGTTCCAGTGTCTGTGAGAACCCATGAGCCCAGGTGAATTGCCACTGGTGGTTCTCTTGTGATGGCACTGACCCTCCTGCCTCATACAGTCTATCTTCCCTTTCTTCAAAAGGATTCCTGGAGCTTGGCACCGTGCTTTCTTGTGGATCTTTGTATTTCGTTCCATTAGTTACTAGATGAAGGCTCTCCAATGGCAATTAAGGTAGTCAGCAATAAAGATATTTTATAATGCTAGAAAAATGAAGAAATCTGCATAGAGAGTATCAAATAATCAATAGATTTTGTAAAAGACAAATATCCTTGATATTTTTTACTGGATTTTTTATCTGTGCATATATGATGTAGACAAGTGTAGTAGTAGTCAGTAGTGGTCTTAAACAGAATTTTTGTAACTTGTGTCAGGAGATTGTTTACATGGAGGTCAGAAGACAACTTTAAGTTTTAGAATCAGGGTCTTTATTCTTTATTACTGCATTCAGCAGGCTAGCGAACCCTTTAGCATCTCCACTTTCTGTCTTCCAGCTATCCATAGGAACATTGGGATTACAGATAAGTCTTATTTTGTCTAGGTCCTATGAATCCAAATGAGGTACTAATGCTTGTATGGGCAAGTGCTTTGGCCTCTGCTCCATTTCCCTCAGTGAATTATGTCAGCACTTTCTATGCTACAACACACCACATCCCTTAGCAGCATCATGAGAAGTTTCTGTATTTGATATTTAAGCCAGACTCATATCTGACTCAAGAGATTCTTTCTCTTATGAAGGCCAGTATAAAACCCCAGTCTCCCAGCTTCAGCTGCTGTCAGGGTTTTGTTTAGAAAGAGTAGTATCTTCTGTTAAGAAAAGCCAGAACCTTATTTTTAACTTCTTGTTTTCCTTCAAAATTTTTAGATTTTTTAAAAAAATATTTGAAATAATTATATAATGTTTTATAGCCCATGTAGCAAAATTTTCCTACAAACTTTTTCTCGTGCTAAACTGAGAAGGTGTGATTCTCAAGTCACATCTATATCCTTTGTAATACATTTTTTGTTCTGTTTCATATGACTCTTTATTTACTATCTCATTTAATTCACTAAAAATAGAAACTCCCTGATTCATTTTGTTTCAGAACTCATGCAATATTTATATGTTTGTATTATTAATTTAAAAAGAAATGTTTGTATTTAAAGTAATTTATTTCATTATACTTGCACAGAAAATTATTCAACTCAATGATAATACTATTATAGCTGGCACAATCATTATATGTTTTATCAATTACCATGTGCTTTATATTTATATATTCTTTTTGATTAAATTTAACTACATGGTTTGATTAGCTTTTAGTTTTATATCTTCTAATAGATTTACTAGTAGTTATGTTTATTTTAAAATCAAACATAATCACATTTTATTTCACTCTGATATTAGGGAGAAATATACTAATTGTGGTATTATATTATTACATATGAGCATTTTAATTTAAATTTGTTATTATTCATCTTTCCATCATGTGCTGAAATCTAATTATATGTCTTAGAATCAAAGTCTCAGATAATGGTGAATTGTACCTGATTTTCATTTGCAATGCTTTGTTGCAAGATATTATGTGATTTATGCCTATCTTGATTTTGTTCTTGAGATGGTGGTGGCACAGAGTTATGCTGCCTCACAAGTCAACTGATGGTTCCGCCAAATTCTCTTCATTGACTCATTCATTTTTATGAGTCAGTATTTACTATGACATAATGAGAGCAAAATGTTTATGGGGGTTTGTGTGTGACTATCTTCAGACTTGTGCTTCCATGTGAAATTGATTTCTTTTATAAATAAATATTAGATTTATTCATCTTTGTTTTATGTGTGATTTTTTTTGCCTACATGTATGTACTTTGCAAGGCTTGCATGTTGGTTAGACTATGTTAACAGATCCCTTGTTCCTGGAGTTTCAGGTGCTTATAAATCACCATGTGGGTAGTAGGAATCAAACTGTTGGCTTCTGGAAGACCAGTATGTTCTCTTAAATATGGAATCAACTCTCCAGCCTCATACAACATGCATTTTTTTGATAGAAAAAAATATTTGTGATATTTTAAAACAGCAAAGTTCACCTAGAAATATACATTAACTCTCAGTAGCACTGGAATATGAGTATAATCTCATTTTCACTTTGGAAAAATGTTGCATTGATTGATGATTGGCCTGAAGAAGGTGTTACTCACTTAAATTTGGTAGGCACCACCTTATGCTGTTCTCTCTAGAAGGACTTATTTAGCATATCTATTGAGTTTCTCTCTGAAAATTTTTTTATAAGAAGCTCAAGGTGAAGTTAAAAATTACTCTTTGTTTTTCTCAAAGAAAAGTATGCCTTCAATGTATAAGAGAAATGGTGAATATAGCACACTGGAAATGCAAAAACTGTCAAAGGAAACCAGATGAGTTGATTTTGATTGAGGCAATCAATTCTAGTGAGATTATGCACCATTCAATTTCTCTATTTTACATGCAGTCTGGGATAGTTGCCATAAGTCACTTGAGAATTTAACTCATACTCTGTTCTTAGGTTATCCCTTTTATTATTTTTCTTATTTTATCTCTCTTCTTTTATTTATGTTTTAATTCTCTCCCCAAGGCCAAGTAGTATGAAATTAATAACTCCAAATTAACCTTTTAACTTCATGTTTGACCCTCAAAATGAGAACCTGATATTTTAAAGGTCCTTCATCCATTGTCTAGCCTAAAAATGTTACTTAATTATTTATTACAGTATGAGAGATCCTCAAGTCCATTACTGAGAGAAAGATTTGGCAGAGAAATAAACTAGTCATATGCTAAGCAGAGTCTCAAATTCTTGTACCACCAGCAGCCCATTGCAACTTAGCATACTTTTAATTTATGAAGCATGGTTCCTTTCCAGAAATACTGATTTTCATCTTTTCAGGGTAGACATTAGATATTTATATTTCTTATGGCCTTGTTATTGGAATTTGATTAAAACACAATAGTATTTCACAAACATAAATTGTCAACTTCTGTATGAAGTTCAAAAAGACAAAACGACAAAATACAAAATCTTATAGTAGAGTGGAAAACCAATGAATATAAGACAAAGTGAGAGAGGGGACAAAAATGTATGGAAGGAAGGAGAGAAGGAGGAGAGAAGGAAGGGAAAGGGAGAGGGGAGGAGAGTACAAAGGAAGAAAAGGAGTGGTGGAATATATTGCCAGAGAAATGGATTAGTAAAACCAGTATGAAGTTATAAAATTGTATTATAAAAATATTTTGAAATTCATATTCTGCATATTGTATCCTCTGCTTTCCAAACTTTGTGGAAATATCAATCCTGCTTTTGTAACATTAATATCACTGATCCATCAGTCAAATTTGAAATGCCTTAAATCAGTTGATTTTATTTCTGTATTTCTTGAATTATGCTTTAAATAAACATACAAAGAAAGTAAATGTCTTGCCTTTCTTGTAAAATGAATCCCTTTTTTTCATTTTTGGTACCTTATCATTCATATAACATTATTGACACACTAATGGGCTGTAAGCTGAGGTCTGAAAATACATCAAATTTAAATTTTAAGGAATAACTACACTGCTAGAAAATTTTGTGCTGTAACATTTGTTGCGGAGTTAAATGACACAATCTTGGAGAACCTATATTGATCTATTTTGTTTTCAGGTGCCATTGTCATACAAGGCCCTACTTAGACATCAATCAATATGCCATGCCAGTTTTAGGAAGAAAAAAAAGGAAGGAAAGGAGGTTTAAGATAAGTGAAGAGCTGATAACAGGAAGGGATGATGAAAACTAATAACCCATGTTTTACCTAACATTAGTGGTGGTAGATGCTGATCAATCGCTATTATTTTTGCCGTTTTAGAACAAAATAATCTGTTATCTCTAAGGCCAAATTCCATAAATGCTTCCCTTAATTTTCAAATCTCTTCAAAAACAAAAATAACATTAAGGAAACTACTGGTCAGGCTACATATCTCTAGTTTCATAAGCTTATAATAACAAACGATGTTGCTTATAGGTAGATTTCTGTCTTATGAGCTTTTGTGAAGCTATTATTCTTAAAAAGAATGGTTAGTACATTAAAAAGAGAAAGGACCTTAGGTCTCTGCTTAGAGCTGTTAGATTATCATATGCTACAGATGCTGAAAAGCTCTAACATGCCCTATTTACACAATTTGTCTCTGAGTGTCACCTGCTAAATGTTATGGTTATCATATGCTGTTTTTGCATAAACTTGATTTGAAACAATAAATGCAACAATTCTCACCATATTTCCGTTCACATTACTAAAAGTTGATAAGAGATAACTATAATTTTCATCAGTAGGTTTGCAAATATTATGTCATGAAGCAGCATGAATGCTGCTCTTAAGCACAAGTAATCTTCCCTATGTTTAGCTGGGTTAGGCCACAAAATTTACTAATATCTGAGAATATACTATTTTTCTTTTGAAATGTAAAGCCCAATGCAAATTTTTATCACAATTTGGAGAAGTGTATGTGGGAATTATTTACAATACTCACAGATCCTCAAGTAAATGAATACGACAGAGAATAATAATTTTCCCAGTGCAAGGAAGATGGTGAGGTTTATTGGCAATCAGATGAATGATATTTCCCTATCCTTATTAACATAGGCTGAGTAAATGATGCAATTTATTTGCATACTGTTTTAAACATAATGGCAGTGCCAAAGTTAATGCTCCACAAGATTAAAATAATGAAATCAGAACTTTCTTTTGATAAACTGGGTAAGAAATTTATTTAAGGTCTGACCTAATAGCATAATGTCTTGTGTAAAATTCACTGCTGTAGGAAACCACTATTTATTGTTTTATCTATTGATAAAACTTCACATTTCAAGGAGAAACTGCAGATTCAAGAGAAAAGCCAACCACTTCTGTGGGGCTTTCTGAACTGATGCTACATCTGTCCTTGTGTTTATGAGGGCTCTGCCTCACTGCAGAACATCATTAACATTTCAGCACCCTCCCTGTGTGTTTCATCCCCATAGTGTTCAGCAATTGTTCCCACCTGGCACTAGAAATGCAACTCAGGGAAAACAGCAAAGGAAGAGACTGAAACAGGAACAAGAAGCTGGCATTTCAGCCAGATAAGCAGGGATGAGCCCGAGACTTGGCAGTGTGTGCAGGGAGAGGGGTGTACATTCTAATTTATAATCCCATAGTGTGGGCTCATGGTCTTTATCATTATCTCACCTCTAAAACACTGGGAGAGAATGAGATAAAACAGATAAAGTTCATAATTCCAAAAATTCATCTGCCCAATATTTGTTAAGATTTCTGTGCCTTTGAAACAGACATCTTTTTCAGAACCAGGTAAACTGAGGGAATTCAGAGACTCTAGTGAGATAGCCTATATCACACTCCATCTATAACAAGAAAATGACATAAGGGAAGGTTAAGAGAGATAATGGCTGATTAAGAGAGATACAAAGGCAAAGACAGGATAAATTAATTATTAAATTACAATGCTGAAGTAGAAATAATCAATATTTAAGTGTGTAAAAAAGTCTTATAGATGAGTAAATGTATGTACTGCAATGCTCTTATATTATCAGAAGGTACTATGTAAATTGTGAAAGGGGAAAAAGTAATCAGTTCAACTAACAAATGATAAAACCATAATGATGACTGGTCTCACATAATGTACCTAGAAATATTGGCTTTTCCATTTGGGGGTAATGGAGAACAAACTGGGATCAATCAATTAGATTGAACTCAGACCTGATACTATTAAACATAGACAACTTACTTATGGCTGCACCCCATAGAAGAACCAACTATCTCCCTTTTTCTAAATCAATATAATGCATATACAAACAGTCTCTCTCTCTCTCTCTCTCTCTCTCTCTCTCTCTCTCTCTCTCTCTCTCTCTCTGTTGTAATAATACTTTAGAAATCCTGAATTTGGTTCTTAAGGGATAGAGGGTAGGATAGAAGGAGAGGGACTGAGGACAGGAAGCAGTAGAAAGGTTGTAAATACAGTATATTCATATATAAAAGCCTAAGAAATACTTTTTAAGAGGGTTTTATTTTTATCCTGTTAAGTACTGTTACAAATACTGTTTAAAATTTAAAGTTTCTGTCAGTTACTACATCTAAGTGACCTTGGAGTGAGCATTTTTCTTTAAACTATCTAGAGACAGCTGATCTTTGCATTTTTATCTGCTGCATATTTTGACTGCATCCTGGCACTGTGAAGTTCATGTGGCGTAGGTACTGCATGCTATTGCAATTCTATGTAGAACATAAGAATTTGCTTTTTCTGATTAGTGTTGAGAGACAAATCATGTCCTGTATTCTGAATGGCAGTTCAAATATCGGTCAGTTGTCTGAGCTTGTGCTATAGTAGAGGTTAGGCAATGTGTTCCCCCTACACATACTATATGCTTTGTCTAAATGATGATAGTCTTTGCCATGTAAAAGCTTCTCAGTTTCATGAAGTCCCATTGATTAATTCTTGATCTTAGTGCCCTTGATGAGCATGTCGGTTTTTATGCCAGTACCATGCAGTTATTATTATTATAGCTCCATAGTACAATTTGACATTGGGGATTATGGTGCCTCCGGCAGTTCTTTTATTATTCAGGATTATTTTAGGTATTCTGGTTTGTGTGTGTGTGTGTGTGTGTGTGTGTGTGTGTGTTTCCACATAAAGCTGAAATTTTCAATTCAAACTCCATGAAGAGTTTTGTTGGAATTTTGATAGGGATTTAATTGAATCTGCAATTTGCTTTCAGTATGATGGCTATTTTTACTGTATTAATCTTACTAATTCATAAATCTGAGGGATCTTTCCATCTGTTGATGATATCTTCAATTTCTTTATTCAATGTCTTAATGTTTTATAACACAGTCTTTCACTTAGTTGGCTAGAGATATCACCAAGATGATTCTTTTTTTGAGTAATTGTGAAAGGTGCTTTTATGATTTCTTTCTCAATCCTTTTCTCATGTTTATATTGGAAAGCTACTGGATTTTTATATTAATTTTGCTTCATACTATCATTTTGAAAGATTTATGATCAGTAAGAGTTTTCTGGTCTAATTTTTAAGGTTGTTTATGTATGCTATCATATCATTTTCATTGACTTCTTCCTGTTCTGTTTGTATTTTGCTCTCCTTCAGTTGTCTTATTACTCCTGATAAGACTTCAAGTACTATTTTGAAAAGATATGAAGAGAGTGAACAATCTTTTCTTGTTTTTTTATCTTAGTGAACATGCTTTAATTTTCTTTCCATATAGGTTCATATCTTCTGTGGGATAATTTAAAATTATCTTTATTATAATGAGGCTTGTAACTTGTATCTCTAATTTTTTTCATGACTTTTATTATAAAGTACCATTAGATTTTGATTTTATGAAAGACATTTTCTGCATCTAATACTATGATCATGTGTGTTCCAAGTTTCAGTCTGTTTATATGATGTATTACACTTATCACTGTACTGTATGTTGTACCCTCCCTGCATCCTTAAATCCTTGGAGTGAAGCCTATTTAATGGTAAATGACCTTCTTGATGTGTTCTTGAATTCAGCTTAAAGTATTTTATCTCCCTCAGGATCGTGCAATACCACTAGTGGGCATATACCCTAAAGATGCACATTCGCATCCCTAAAGCATTAGCCCAACAATGTTCATAGCAGCATTATTTGTAATAACAAGTAATTGTTATTACACCTAGAATCAACCTAGATGCCTCTCAACTGAAGAATGGATTAACAAACTGTGGTACATATACACAATGGAGTACTACTCAGCAGAAAAAATAGATACTCTAAAATATGTAGACAACTGGATGAATTTGGAAAATATCCTCTTCAGCAAGGTATCACAAACCCAGAAAGATAAGCAGGGGATGTACACACTCATTAGTGGACTTTAAAAAATGTAAAGAACACCTAACCTGCAAACCACAACCACTGAACAGCTTGGTATCTGAAGGAACTTAGGAGAGACATCCAGGGAGTCCCCTAGGAAGAGAAAATAGAGATCTCCTTAGCAAACTGGGAGCATAAGAGGTTGTAACTAAGAAGAGGTGGGAACAAATCACATCACAAGAGAAGGAGAAGACTGAGAGGAACAACAAGGAGGGAGAGGTTAAAAAAAAGAGATGTAGATGATAATAGAGGAAGCAAATATAGGGTTGGAAAAAGACTGAGTGCTAGGGAAACCTCCAAGAACCCCCAGGATGTCCCTTCCTATGTCTTCAACCAATAGTGAAGGTGTTGACTAAGTGCCATCACAGAACCTTCATCCAAAAATGAATAGAAGTAGAGGCAGGGATATATGGCTGAGCACTGGCCTGAGTCCCTGGTCCACCTGATAATGGGGAGGATACTCTATATGAGCAAGGGGATAAGGACTATGAGGAAAATTGTCACAGTGATGGCTGGCTGGAGCTCTGGGGAGCACACTGAATCAGAAACAGCCACTGGGGAACCTTCAAGAAAGAGAACTAAGCCCTCTAAGAATAAGCAACTGTCCACTGGCATAGACAATATGTGGAGCCTCAAGGGGAGGGATCAGACTCTGTTTCTGTGCATGGACTGGCACCTTGGAGCCCATTCCCTCCATAGGAACACCTAACCCTATAGTGGTATTAGGATGAGGAAATTAGACTTGTCTGGAGTGGATGCTGAGCTGATCCAATTTAGGACCTCTTGACATTTCTGGGGAGCGGCTGAGGGCTGGGGAGGTGGTTGGCTGAAGCCTGACCAGGAGGAGTCATGAGGGGGAAGGGAGTTGGAACAAGGGGCTATATGGATAAAAAAATGGGACTTTATTGTGTAAAAATATAAATAAAAAGTACTGTTTGTAAAAAAAAAAAAAAAAAAAAATAGGTCTATGTCCATAAGGGAAACTGGCCTGTTATTTTCTTTCTCTCTTGGCTATTTATATGGTTTAGGTATCAGGGTAACCCTGGCCTCATAAAATGAATTTGTCAATGTTCCTTTTGTTTATAATTTGTGAAATAGTTTCAGGAGAACAGGAGAAGTCTTCATTGGGAGTTTGGTAGAATTATTTTCTAACCATGTACTCCTTAATTTAATTTGGCTGGTAGACTTTTCATTACTGCTTCGATTTCACTAGGGATTACAGACCTATTTGAAATGCTTATTTGATCTTCATCTAACTTTGGTAGAGGGTATAGGTCAAGAAAATTTTCCATTATTTTAGATTTCCAATTTGGTGGTGTGTAGGTTTTTAAAGTATGTTCTTACAGTTCTCTGAATTTTCTTACACATCTTTTGTTTATGCTCTAATTGTTATGCTCTAATTTAGGTAATTGGACATTCTATTTCTGATTTATAGTTAGTTTGGGTAGGTGTTTGTCAATTTTACTGATTTTTTTTAAAAGAAACAACTTTTGTTTTATTTATTTTTTAATAGTTTTTTGCTTCTGTGTTATTGATTTCATCCTTGAGTTTGATTATTTCAAACCACCTACTCCATTTGACTGTCGTTCTTCATTTAAATCTAGAGCTTTCAGCTGCACTGTTAAATTATGAGTATGATCTCTCTTTCTCTCTCTTTCTTTCTTTCCTTTATTTTATGTAGGCATTTAGTACATGAATTTTTCTCTTAAAAACACTTTAATTGTGTACTATAAGTTTGAATATATTGCATTTTCATTCTGAAATTTTTAATTTCTTCTTAAATTGTAGCCTTGTCTTACTTGTCATTCAGTAGTGAGGTGCTCAGTGCCACAGTCCTGTCTTACCTGGAATTGAATCCTGAGATGAGGAAGGAGTGTTGGCATAAAGAAAGAAGTATCTGACCACCAGATAAGTTTCAAACAAGTAGACAGCCCTAAATAGCTCAAAATGTCTTTATTTATATTTTATAAACAAACACTCTCCAGAATTAACTTTTGGGAAAAAAATTACTTTCAAACTTTTACATCAAAATAACTTTTAAATAAACGAAACAAAACAAAATAAACAAACAAAAACACTCAGCATTTGTTAGCTTGGATACATATTAACAGGCATATTCTGTGTTTACAAAGCTGAAAGATGATAAATATTGACACACTTTCTCAAGAACAACAATGCTATTAAACACTGAACAAAACATATTTACAGAAACTGTGATTTTCCATAAACTGCTTGTATTTCTCAACTGTTCCATCATCCTACAAAAAGGTCCAGCTTACCTAAGCCTCTCTATAGAGGGGAAACTTTGATAAAGCACCCTCTTTTTATCTTAATGGTTTTTATACCAGAATTAGGAGATTTAGTTAACATCCTCTGTATTGCTTTCTTATATGTGCCCATTAACTTTTATTGCCTCTGATCCTGTCAGCACTGAATCAGAAAATTTCCCAGGATCTGCAGTAACAGCTGGTATTTCTAGAGAAGAAACCTGAGAAGCATCAGTTCCCAAAGAATTTTAGGGGAAAATATTGGAGGAAAAAACTAGGGTTTCTGGGAATGATCACATCTGTCCCATGCAAGACTGATAAACTGAAACTAAAAACTGCCCAGAGAAACATAAACATTATGGAAGAGAAGAGAGTGTGCAAGCTCTGTGGTCCCAGAAGTATTATAAGATGTTCCATGTTCCATAGTTCTTGGCAAGTTAGACATTGTCTCCCCAGGTTTTGCCTGATGGAGACCTGTTGAACAAATATGCTAATCCATATCTAGGCCCCTTGGCTGCCAGCAGTTCAGTTTACATGGGTTTGTAAGCTTTCTGCTGTTTCTGTTGATGTTGATCCCCAACTGTAACTCATAAAGGTCAGATAAGATGCAATGCATCATTAAAATTTTTCTGTATCTGTTGGAACTTAACAGTGTCTGAGTATGTGGTCAGTTTTGGAGAATGTTTCATGTGATGCTAGAAGAAAGATACATTTGTTTGTGCTTGTGTAAATATCAATTAGATATCTGTTAGGTAAATTTAGTTTATGGCATAATTTAGCTTGAGCATTTTATGTACAGTTTTTGTCTTGTTGACCTATTATTGCTAGTACTGAAGTCACCCACTATGAATGTTTGGGAAGTCATATGTGATTTTGACTGTATAGTACCACAGCTTACTTATATTTAAATATGATGGTTTAAAGATGTACATAAATGGAACACTCTCTGGATATTTTGTTTGGATAGCAAATGTCTTACATAGTATCCTCTGTTTGGACACTTGATTCTCCACTGATTCAAGTATTTTAGGAACTTATAAAATCTTGGGGAGCTGAAATCCACCTTGAGGAAACTAGTGAATTGGTCATGGATCCTTGAGGTTTACAGCCAGCTCTTACTTTTGGCTAGAACTCTCAGCCACTAAAGTTGCTAAGATCTTGGTGGTGAAACAAAATATTCTATAGCCAGCATATCTTCTCTGCCTAGAGGGACTGTAACACTTTAAATCATGAATCTAAATAAAATCTTTCTCTTTTAAGTTTCTTCTGTCTATTCATAATGCTGCCAAGCAAAAGGGAATACTCTTTGCAGAGTACCTTCTATACATTCTTTGTTGGACCTGTTTGTATGAGAACCATGCATATGAGTATTCGTCAGTAAGAGACCACATGAAAGAGTACTGAGAAGCTGCATGTTTTATTGAGTTATTAAATCTTTCTACACAATTGTTTGATTATCTGTTAAAAAGTGGCCTGATAATGGCAAACACATGGCATACTGTGAGGAGTCCACAAAAAAATACATTTAATGCATTGCATTATAACTGGGTTAAAATAATAATAAATGAGACTAAATGGAAGACTATAGCAAGAGAAATCATAGGGTAAAATTTCTCTAGTCCTCCAGCTGATAATAATAATGTATAAATGATTAGACAACTCCTGCAGATACAAGGCTGAGAGATTACCTACTACTTCAAAAGCAGGCAAGTTATATCTCATAAAATACTGTTCTGTTTTAAGCATGTAGAATATACCAGAGGGCCAGTAATCCATAGCATTGAGTCAAATCCTACCTGAAGGATTTCTGGCTTTACAAACAGGGTTTTATTGTGCTATAGTTATGTCCATTTGTTTATACATTGTCTGTGTATATGTTTTCTTTTCTCTTTCCATGACCATATAACTAAAAATAATTTAAAAAACAAACACTTGAGCTGTGATTTAGAAAAATAAATTACATCATGGCATAGAAAAGCATGGCAAGGGATATGAAGTAGCTAGTTACCTTTTATCCTCACTTAAGCAGTGAGAAACAAAGGCTGCTTGGTGCTCAATTGACTTACTCATTCTTGAACTTTTCTTCAGTGAAAGACTTCAGCCCATTGTAGAGTACCTCTCACATTCAGGTGAGATTTTCTCTTCTCAGATAAACTTCTCTGGGAAACAGCCCTCCAATTACATCCAGAGTTGTATCTCTGGTCCTAGTTGACTCCAATCCCAGTAAGGCTAACACTGACTACTATCCATCACATTGCTATAGCTGCTTTTGTACTATGATAGTTTCTTCACAACTCCAGTGAAGAAAAATCATGCCTACTAGCTAGCCCTTTACAAGAGTCTGTGAATTTTGCACTCTTCAAAAGTTTAAAAGAGAATTCTCTCAATTAACTATTACAGCATTTTAGTCAAGGAAAAATAAGGTAAGAGCAGGTTCAGAGAAAGTAATTACTCAAAATTAATTCAAGCATGATATAAGGGAAAGACATGGAGGTAGAAAATGTTTGATATAGTCGAGACATTTAGAGGAGAAAGAAGAATTAAAACCAGTTTCAGCACTGACAGTCATAATAATATAGACACAAAATATTAAGGAGCAGCTAAGTCAAGTCAAGCATAATTTTCCAGCATAGGCACTCAATTAAGTTCATAAAAGCAAAGGACAGATGGCAGGGACTTTTAACAGAATGTTATATCTTCCTCCATCTGATATCAGACATATCTCTTCATTCTCTGCTACCTATTTTCTCCATGTCACTGGTTTGTTGCTATGATTTCAATTACCAAAAGCCTTCCTTATCCTTTCCAGTGTTTCAGTTCCATTTTATGTTAATTATGTAATAGTTGAACTTCATGATTTCAAAGTACCATAGTCTATTAAAATGATGGCACACATCTTTATATCCCTTGTCACAATTCTTCTGAGCTTGTGAGTCAAAATTTAACAAATGACAAGAATTGGACTGTACTGATGTTAGAATATTTTAGTCTCAAGAGAATACTGATATTTTCTTAGATAACAGACATTCTTCACTCATAATTGCCCTACTTTCCTAAAGCAGACGTGTTAGCCTTTCAGTTTATTTTCAAGAATGTTGCAATGTACCTGCCTCCGAATACTTAAAATACAGTTCTTAGAGTAATGGTAGAATTATCATTTATGAAATATTGTATAGATTTTTATACAATGACAATTTAACTTGGCCTGATGCTTTAGAATCTGGGCACCTAGGTAAAACCCGTGACCTTCAGTCTCAATCCATTGCTGCCCCACTTTCAGGCCACTAGAAGGACTCCTGTAGACAGGTCTCTCCACCAATGCTACCCATTTGATCCTGCAATCTAGAAGTCTTACTCCCTCTTCTAAACCAGCCTATCTCTGGTGACCTCAGCAGTTCCCTATGATACAGAATCCACCAGTCTCTCATGGAACAAGAACTCCATTTGTACCAAGAGTGGCCACCTGAGGCACAGAGATTTTTTTGCACCAATTAGAGGAAAAGATGGGTAGACTTAAGTGTAAAAATACCTACACTACATAAAAAGCAACATGGCACTACCAGAAATTTGCAGTACTACAACAGAAGACCTGAACATCAAAATTTTGAAGAAGCAGAACAAAGTGATCTTAAAAATAACTTTATGGGATGATAGAAACATTTAAAGATGGAATAAAAAAATACTCTTAAAGAAATCAAGGAAAAGACTAAAAAATGTGAGAAGAAATTAATAAATCTTTTAAAGAAAGAACAAAAACAAGAAAAAGTAATGAAATAGGTAAAAAACAGTTGAAGACTTGAAAATTGAAATATAAGCAATAAAAAAGAAAGTGAGGAAATGCTGGAAATGGAAAACTTGAGTAGACAAACAGTAATTTTAGATGTAATCATAACCAATAGAATGTAAGAAATAGAAGGAAAATCTCTGGCATAAAAATATAATAAAGAAAATAGATTCATCAGTTAAAGAAAACACTAAAGTAAAAAAACAAAAACCAAAAAACACAATACACAATGCCCAAGAAATTGAGACACCATAAAAAGATGAAGCCTAAGAATAATAGGGATAAAAAAAGAGGAATACCAGCTCAAAGGCACAGAAAATATATTCAACAAAACCATAAAAGAAGAAAATGCCTATAAAAAAAGAAGCTTACATAACACCAACTAGATTAGATGGAGAAAAAAATGTTCCCTTACCAGACAATAGTTAAAACACTAAATATACAGAATAAAAATGAATATTAAAAACTACAAAGAAAAATGTTCTAGTAACTAATTAAAGCAGACTCATTAGTATATATGACTTCTCAATGAAGATTATGAAAGCCAGAAAGACCTGGGCAGAAGTTATACAGACACTAACAGAACACATACATTATCCCAGGTTATAATATCCAGCAAAACTCTTGGTTAGTATAGATAGAAATAACAAGATATTCCCTGAAAAAAAAACAGATTTAAACAATACCATTCAAATCCAGTTCTACAGAAGCATTAGAAGAAAAATTCCAACCTAAGGAAGCTAAATATACTCATGAAAACACAAGCAGTAAATAATGCACAGGAAAAAAATCTCAAACTATCACTGAAAACTAATAAAAACTAATAATCATTAGTCACCTTATCCCTTCATATCAATGGACTCAATTCACCTATAAAAAGACATACACTAACACAATAGATACAAAACAGAATCCATTCTTCTGCTACATACAATATTCATACTTCAAATTAAAAGACAGATATTACCTCAGAGTAAAGGGTTGGGAAAAGACTTTTCAATCAAATAGACTTAAGAAGAAAGATGATATCTAACAAAATTACTTCAAAGTAAAATCACTTAAAAGAGATCAGAAAGGGCATTACATATACATCACAGGAAAAATCCATCAAGATGAAGTCTCAGTTCTGAACATTTATGCCCCCAATACAAGGGCATCCACATAATGTAAAAGAGACGTGACTGAAGTTTAAATCACACATCAAATCCTACACATTCATAGTGAAAGACTTCAGCATTCCACTCTCATCAATGGACACATCTGCAGAAAGAAACTTAACAGATAAATAAGGGATAAAAGAGATGTTAGTACTCAATGAAACTTAATTGTGTATACAGAACATTCTACCAAATACAAAACAATATGCCTTCTTTTAAGCTCCCCATGAAACCTTTTTCAAAACTGATCACATACTTGGTCACAAAACAAATCTCAAAAGATACAAAATATTTGAAATAACCACCTGTATTTTATCATATAACCATGGCTTAAAGTTAGAATTCTACAACAACACAAAGTACAGAAAGCTTGCAATATCATAAAAATGGAATATCGGTCAAATAAGTCATCTCTGGGTAATGGAGAAAATGAAAAAAAGACTTCCTAGAATTTAATAGAAATAAATGTACAACATACCCAAACTTTTGGAGCATTATGAAAGTAGTACAAAGAAGACTATTATCGCTAGATGCCTATATAAAGGAGTTGGAGAAATCTCACACTATTGACTTAACTGTGTACTTTAAAGCTATAGAACAAAAAGAAGCAATATGATTCAGGGTGAATAAATACAAGAAATCAAGCAAATTGATGGCTGAAATCAATAAAATAGAAGCAACGAGAACAATACAAAGAATCAATGAATCAGAAAGTTTGTTATTTGAGAAAATCAACAAAATAAACAAACCTTCATGCAAACTAACTAAATGGCAGAAAGATAGCATCTAAATTGACAAAATCAGAAACAAAAAGGGAGACATAACCACAGCTAATGAGGAAATCAGGGAAATTATCAGGTAATACTTCAAAATTCTATACTATATAAAATTAGAAAATCTAAAAAAAATAGGCAATTTTCTGATAGATACCACATACCAAAATTGAATCAAGATCAGGAGAACAATTTAAACAAGCCCATAATCTCTAAGGAAATAAAAGTAGTCATTAAAGTTTCCCATCTATAAAAAAAAAAGCCCAGGGGCAGATGGTTTCAGCACAGAATTCTAGGAGAATTTCAAAGAAAAACTCATACCATTACTGTTCAAATTGCCACACAGTAGAAACAGAAGGACATTGTCAAACTCTTTTTATAAGACTACAGCTAACCTGATATTCAAACTACACAAAGGTGCAACTAAAAAATGGAAATCCAGACCAATCTCCTGCAGAAACATTGATGCAAAAATATTCAGAATGCTGACAAACTAAATTTAAGAACACATCAAAAAATCATCAACCATGGTCAAGTAGGCCTTATTACAGAGATGCATAAATAGCTCAACATACAAAAATCTGTCAATGTAATTTACCATTTAAACAAACTGAAAGAAAAAACCCCACATGATCATCTCAGTAGATTAAAAAAAATCCAATCAATCAATCAAACAAAAAACTTTGATAATATCCAATATCCCTTTATGATAAAAGTCTGCAAGAGATCAAGAATACAAGGAACATAACTAAACATAATAGACAATTTATAGCAGGTTGACAGACAACAACATATTAATGGAGAAAACCTCAAAGTAATTCCACTAAAATTAGGAACAAGACAAGGCTGACCACTCTCCCCATTTCTATTCACTATACTACTCAAAGTTCTTGCTAGAGCAGTAGGACAACAAAAAGGGATCAAGGAAATGCAAATTGAAAAGGAAGATGTCAAACTTTCATTATCAGAAGATGATATGAAAGTATACATAAGTGACCCCAAAATAATAACTGGGATCTCTTACAGCTAATAAATACTTTCAGTAATGTGGCAGGACATAAGATTAACTCAAAAACATCAGTAACTTTTTTTCATACAAATGATGAATTGGCCAAGAAAAAAATCAGAGAAACATCACCCTTTACAATAGCCACCAAAATATAAAATACCATTGGGTTAACTCTAACCAAGAGAGTGAAAAACCTGTATGAAAAATGAAAACTTTGTCTCTGTAGAAAGAAATTGAAGAAGATATTAGAAAATGGAAAGATCTCCCATGCTCTTGGATAAGCAGTACCAAAGTAATAAAAACGGCAATCTTGCCACAAGCAACCTATAGTTTTATTTACATCTACATCAAAATCCCAATGCAATGTTTCATGGAGTCAGAAATAACAATATTTAACTTCATCTGGAAAAATCAAAAACCCAGGATAGCTAAAACAGTTCTTTACAATAAAGCAACTTCTTAAGACATTGCCATTCTTAACATCAAGCTATAATATCAAACTATAATAATAAAAACAGGTTGGCATTGGCACAAAAACCAACATATGGATTAAATAAATAAAATTGAAGACCCTAATATTAATCTTCACAAAATAACACCTGATTTTTGACAAAGAAGCCAAAACTGTACAATGGAAAAAAAAAAAGCATCTTCAGCAAATGGTTCTGGCATAACTGGATGTCAAAATGCAGGATTTCAAATAGATCTTTATCTTTGGCCATGCATACATCTCAAGTCCAACTGAATCAAAATATAAATCCATATATTGAACCTGATAGAAGAGAAAGTAGGAATTAATCTTGAACACATTGGCACAAAAGACCACTTCATAAATATAACAGCAGTATTACATCCACTGAAAGTATCAATTAATAATGGGAGTTCTTCAAACTGAAAGCTTTTATAAGGCAGTAGACACAGAAAATTAGACAAAATGACAGTTTATAGAATAGAAAAAGTTCATCAATACCACATCTGACAGAGGGCTAATCTCCAAAATATATAAAGAACTCAAGAAAATAAAAATCAAAATGCCAAATATCCAATTTAAAAAATTAGCTACAGATCTAAACAGTAATTTCTCAAAAAACAGAATCTTAAATGGTCAAAAAGACATTCAAGGAATTGCTCAACATCCTTAGTCATCAAGAAAATGCAAATCAAAATGACTCTGAAATACCATCTTATATCTGTCAGAATGTCTAAGATCAAAATCACTGAAAATAGCTTATGTTGCAGAGGATGTGGAGCAAGGGGAATATCCCTCCACTATTGGGTAGGAGTGCAAACTTTTACATCCACTTTAGAAATTATTATGGCAACTTCTCAGAAAGATGTGAATCCATCTACTTCAAGACCCCATAATACTTCTCTTGGTGATATACCTAACAGATGCTCAAGCAAAACACAAAGACACTAGCTCAACTATGTCATTGCCACACTATTGCAGAACCAGAAAATAACTTAGATGACCCCCAACCAAAGAATCACTAAAGAAAAATGTGAGACACACACACACTCACAAACACAATGAATTATTACTAAGCAGTAAAAGACAATGACATCTTGAAATTTGCAGGCAAATGAATGGGACAAAGAAAATACCATCCTGAGTGAGGTGACCCAGACTTAGAAAACCAAACATGGTATGTACTCACTTATATGCAGATAGTAGATGTAAAACAAAGGATAACCAGACTACAACCCACAGTTCCAGAGAACTTAGCTAAGAAGAAGGACCCTGAGAGGAACAAATGTATCACCCTAGGGAGGGGAAATAGATGACATCTCCTGAATAGACTAGAAGTAAGGGGGGCAAATAGACAGAAGGGGAAGGGAAAACGGTTGGTCAAGACAGAAAAGGGACAAACTGGGAGAACAATGAGAGATATTTTGATAGAAGGAGACATCATAGAGATAGGAAAAAAACCTTGTGACGGGGAAGTTTCCAGGAAACCATAAAGATGACCCCAGCTTAGACAACTAGCAGCAGTGGAGAGGAGAGGGTGCCTGAGCTGGCCTAGCCAGTTAATAAGACTGGTGAATACTTTAATTCTCATCATAGAGCCTTCATCCAGTAATTGATAGAAGCACATGCAGAGATCCACAGCCAAGCACCAGACTGAGTCCAGTTGAAGAGAGGGAAGAGGGATTATCTGAGCAATGAGAGTCAAGATCATGATGGGGAAATTGACAGAGACAGCTGAACCAAGCTATTGGGAACTCAAGAACTTTAGACCTACAGCTGTAGAGCCTACATGGGACTGTACTATGAGATGTGCATAAAAGAATAGTTTTGTATTTTGGTCTGTTTAAGACGCTTCTGAAAGTGGAATCTATCCCTGGTAAATGAGATGACTTTTTGGAGCCAGTTACTTATGGAAAGATACCTTGCACAGTCTTGATGCAGTGAGGAGAAGCTTGGACCTGCCTCAACTGAATATACCAAGCTTTGTTGACTCCCATTGAAGGAAGGCCTTACTTTATTAAGGAGGTGTGGGAGAGGAGGAGGTCAGGGGGAGGGGGGAGAGAGAAGGCTCTGTGATTGGTATGTAAAATAAATAAAAAATTCTTAATAAACAAAATAAAACAAACCAAATGGCCTGACAAGTTCAGAAAGACTTCCCAGAATAAGAGAAGTTGATGGTTAAATCGGAACTAAAAAATGCTTTGTAGCCAGATAAAACAGGGGCAATAACATTGTCCATCAAAATAGAATGTTTCCAGGACTCTATAATAATTCTAAGTGCATTATCTCTTATCACTGTATTTCATTTAATTCATGACTATTCCTTTGGCCAATTAATTTATTAAATTATGTATACTTTTACTTATCACATCTCTATTCCATAATTATTCCCAAGAACTCTCCATGTCAAAGTTGATTTGGAGACAATTTTTTTTTTTTTTTTTTTTAATAGCAAACCAGACAACCCTTTATTGGGAGCAGAGAGCAGGTGAGCACAGAGGCCAACAGATGGAGAAACCCGATGGGCACAGCACCCTTCAAGACAGGCTCTCTACTAGCAGAACTCACTGGAAAATGGATTCCTTGGGGCAGCGCCCCACCCTCCCAGGTGGGGGAAATCCCTTAACTTCCCTGAAGGCAACCTTGGGTCACTAGAGATAGAGCCGCTCCGGGGTGCCTTCTTGTTTTTTATAAAGAACATTCTCTTTAGATTTTTTGAAGTCTTCATTTGCAACTTTCATTCTGCGCTCCTGCAGGGCCATCAAGCCGGCTTTTGTACAGATTTTCTTGATGTCTGCCCCAGAGAGGTCATCCTTTGCCATGATCAAGTCATCCAAGGTTACATCATCTGCCAGTGCCATCCTGCTTGTGTGAATCTGGAAGATCTGCTTCTTGGTTTTTTCATCGGGCAGGGGGAACTCGATCTTTCTGTCAATGCGGCCCGGTCTGATAAGTGCTGGATCCAAAGTTTCTATTCGGTTTGTGGCCATGATAACTTTGACATCTCCCCTGGAATCAAATCCGTCCAACTGATTCAACATTTCCAACATTGTTAGCTGAATTTCTCTCTCACCTCCAGAGTTTGAATCATATCTTTCGGTCCCGATGGCATCAATTTCATCAATAAACACAATGGACGGTGCATGCTCTTCAGCATCTCGGAACAGTTCCCGAACAAGTTTGGGCCCGTCACCTAGGTACTTCTGAATCAGCTCTGTGCTGACCACTCCTCAGGAAAGCAGCTGAAGTTTGGTTCGCTGCTGCTTTGGACAATAACGTTTTACCTGTTCCTGGTGGACCATAGAGAATGACCCCCTTAGGGGGCTTTATCCCCATCTCTTCAAAATACTCCGGATGGGTAAGAGGAAGCTCCACAGACTCCTTAATTTCCTGGATTTGGTTGTTCAGTCCCCCAATATCTGCATAGGTCTCCTGGGGGGCCTTTTCCACCTTCATCACTGTGACCAGGGGATCTGTGTCATCCATTAGCACCCCTATCACGGCATGCACCTTGTGGTTGAGCAGGACTGAACAGCCTGACTCTAGCAGATCCTTGTCCACAAATAATAGAATGCTGACTTAGTGTTCTGAGCCCACAGATGTGGACACAATGGCGTGATTATCATCAATGATCTCTTCCAAGGATCCTACTGATCATCCACTTTCGATCTTTCCTCCTCTTGTTTTTCTTCCAATGGTTTCATCTGCTCCTGATTTCTAATGAATTCTTCCTCCATGAGAAGATAGTCTTTTATTCTCTCTAACTTCAGTAATTTCAGGCGGCATCCTTCTTGCCACCCCCAGTACCATGGCCACCACTCTGACTTTGACCTATCTTTCTCTGATCGTTCTAGCCACCACCGCTGGAAGTGCATCTCGGAGACGATTAATTTATGGAGTCTCAAACTGTAGCTACATAAATACAACCATACATGTATATGTCATTAATCTATAATAACTAAAAGTATCATTTGCCTAACATCTGGTGTCATTGCCATTTATCTATCATCATATAATTTTGCTATCTCTAAATTTTGAATTCAAGTAGTCACATGTTCACATAGATAAATTATTCAGTTGTACATAGCTAGTAGGTTGCAGAACCTAAAATTAATTGCAATACTCCTCTGTAGAGGTTATCAGAGATATTAAGCCTATTCTGTGTGGACTGTCTAGGAAATGTGAAAATTTGCCATGAGGAAAACATATTTAAAAAGAAGTTACACAGAGAAATAGATGACATAAATTAATATTGTCAGGTAGGCTTAGAGTTCTGGTGTTTAGAACAATTAACCACATCTATTATGAGCTTACAGTCCTTTCAGAGGAAAAAATAAAATATCCTGAATAAATCAATTAATAATGACCACTTTTACTTTAATATATCTTTCAGTTGACATCTGGAATTATGAATTCTTCAAAAAAATGCTTTTAAAATTGTAGTCTTATTCTCTTAGCCAACTAAGGGGAAAACTGATCAAGAAGATCTTTTGGACAAGATTGCTATGTACCTGAGCTAGAGATTAATATTAAGTAACTGAATCTATTTCTATTGAATTGAAATAGTGTAGGGTGATTTGCATTTGAATATTTCCCAATCTGAATTCTAGGCAGGCTCTAAGGTTTCCTGTTGTACTCTTTAAGGTGTTTCAAAGAAACAAAGAGATGCTAAAAGACATAGTAAAAGTAAATAAATAAATAAAGTCAGGGACTTAGGTGATGTAGGCATTTTTCTTTGTTAACTGAAGGCCCAGCTAATGAAGCACAGTGGATATGGCAATAGCGTGTATGTTTGGTATCACTCTTAGAGCTTTGTTAATTTCCATACATTGGGCAGTCCCCATTACAGAGTGAGCTATTCACCTACAGCTTTAATGTGCCTACAAATCGCCTGGGACCTGATTGATGTAAGTGTCATTCTGAGAGTCTGTATTTCTAACCAATGTTGAGTGATACCTGTAATACTGGTTAGCAAATTTCACTTAGTTCACAGAGGTGAAAATATTAAAATGACCAGTAATAAATGTGGATAGGTCCTGGTTTTATGTCTTATCAAATAAAAGATATAAATAAAAAATTGCAGAATCCTGGAAAATGTCCTGAGTGAATAGCATGAAATGCGTACTCAGCAGAGAATGTACTGTTGTATTTGAAAATTCAGTGAGGAAATACTCCATACTTTTATTATTACCCTATTATCTGCAGTATGGGTCAGTTTTCCCCAATTATTTATCAAACCAATAATCCCAAAATAGAAATGCATTACCATTTAAAAGATAGAACAAAAGAACCTAATATAAGATTTTATATATGTAAATATCAATTTCTTAATACATCTGAAAATATCCAAATGCCTCTACCCATCTATTTAAAGTCTGCCTCCCCAGATAATGAAGAGGATAATGACCACTTCATTAGGGTGTATACATTTACCATTTATCACTGGCTACTACATATTTTGATTCAGTTTTTGATTTACCATCTACTTTCAATGACCACCTGTAAGCTGTCCACTGATGGTTCTAAATATTACTCAGATTATTGATTTCAAAATGCTATTTTTGAAGTATTATATTTTTTTCTTTTTGAAATTTCTCCAGTTTGTTCTCTCTGGTCTCTCTCCTCCTCCAAAATTTATTTAATAACAACACTTAAAGCTACTGAAACCAGGGGGAAAAGTAAAATAAAAAAGATATCTTTTTAGTGTGATGAGGTTTGACATAAACAGAATTATTTTTTGGAAGTAGCAATATCAGAGGTGTCATCAGATAAGAACTGGATGAGGAAGGCTTTCAATCTTTAGTCTTTCTTTGAATTGAAGTATTTATGTGTCATAGGCAGAAAGCTGTGATGATCTTACCATTGCTATGAAATTACTGAAATACTATTAAAGTAATAAGTCATAAAGGAACATGTGTTGTCCTCTGTGATATTGGGTGAACTATAAAAAAGAGTATAGATGGTACATTAGGAATAAAAGACAAATGCTCATTTCTATATAAGCTAAACAAAAAGATAAACACAGTGATGACATCACTATGTCCATTGTAGAAAATATGGAAGAGAAATGATGAGAATAAATGTTTCTCATATTATAGTGTAGTGATAGACCTCCAGTTCATGCTCTTACTTAAAAGGAGGCAGGAATGAGAGAATTCTACTAGAGACAATGGTAAAGAGATAACTTGATAAAATGTATTATGTATAAAGATGTTGTGGATATTTTGGTTTGGACATTTTTCTTCATGCACTTGTCTCATTCTGTATGCCACTTCATAACTTTTAACTATTACATGTGAAATCTGTGCATTTAATGTGACATGAGAAATAAAAACCACCAAAGGTATTCATTTAAATAGTTCACTCTTTTTGAGTGGCCTATGAGCCACTACAACGTGGCAGAAGAAACTATTCTCCTCTTTCTTTTACAGAGAACTGTATCCAAAGATGTCTTTAAATTGGGGTTTTATAGTCTTTTATTTCATTTGATATTCATCTTTGATAAAAATAAGTGCAGAAGAATTTACAATAATAGTTATCACATAAGAAATGTTGCTGAGTTAACCCACCTTGGAACCTCTTGCTCTTTCTGGGGAGGAGATGGGAGGATGGGGAGGAAGGAGGCATAAGGCTGACCAGGAGGGGTTGGGAGGTAAAGGGAGTTGGAACAAGGAGATACATGGATAAAAAAGACTTTATTCTACAAAAATAAATAAATAAATAAATAAATAAATAAAGCCCACAGAAACACACATACACACGCACACACAAACCAAACAACAACAAAAATGTTAGATATTTCTGTGGTTATGCTGAGGGTAGTCCTCAGATGTTATATCTAAGATCTAAGAAGTAATGATATCATGAGAACATGAGAATATGTAAACTAGTTTGAGCTATTGCCAAATTTAAGTATTAAACTTTTGTTTATATTTCTTGACTTTCTTAGCATCTTAATGTCTATCTGGAAGACATTATGTTCAAAAGGAGGTATAAACACCTTGGTTATTAAGTATCAAATTACATAATCACTTGAGTTTGTTTACTAGATTAGATTGTGAAAGGCACATAATAGCAATTTTATTTTTTATATTTTTGGGATCATTTTCTTTGTCCAGCTAAGAAATGCTAGGTCAGAAGACATGGAAAACTTATTATAGAGATGTTTTTCTTAACATTTTTCTTTAATAGCACATATTTGTGTTTTTACTTTAATAGCACATATTTGTGAAATCCAATTTTGAGACTAAAATACTTTTCCTTAATGACCTATATATATGAACTATGTAAAATTAAATATGATTGTCCTTGTACCCAATATATACTGAGTTTAAAAATATTGCAATTAGTCAAATTCTAGTCCCACCAGCCTTGAGACTTGGGAAAGTTACTAAAATCACCCTCCTACCCATCTCTAAAGATTATTTTTTATTTTTAACATAATCACAACAAATAGAATAGCTTGCATATTTTTTCTGAGCATTGGGTGAAGTATTTCTTCTTAAATTTTTACTGTATGGAAAGTGGCAATTCTTCAATTACTACTTAAGACATTTTGGTAGTTAAATATTTAAATAAACTATATAGAATTCTTGTAAGAGTAATAGCACCAACTATTATTTTTCTATAAGGAAACAAACTTTAAAACTAAATAATGTTGGCATCACTCAACAGCAGATACGTTTATACCTTTAATGTCTCTCAAATGGTTCATAGGTTAAAGGTTTGGTGTCCAGAAAAAAGACAGGATATGGAATAGAGATGTCAATAGTCAAAAGTATTTGGGTGACTTCAGTAGAAAGTTTGGAAACTATTGCATCAATAGAAAGTTTGGAAACTATTATTTTAAATTTTACTTTGCTTCTGAGATACAAGCTGAATGGAATTTTCTATCAGGTCTTCACTAAAACTTGCAATACCTCCCTACCTGTCTACCATAATTGATCCCAGAGATTATGGACTGGTACCTCAAAATCTCTGTAACAAAGACAAGATATTTTATCTTTTTGTCTCCCCATACCCACTACTGCTCCTTCTCCTACCCTGTCTCCTAGTCCTCTCCTAGCCTCCCAGCCAAACCTCCTAGCACCCCACCCCCAGCCCCTGAATTCATTTCCCATATAAGGCAAGGAATCCCAAGGTGAGTCAATTCGGTTTGATAAATCCAGTTATGATAGGACTGAGTGGTTGCCCCAAATAGCAAGGTTGAGAAAGGTATTTGTTTTCCCACAAGGCATGGGTGTCCGAAGCCAGTTCATGGACCTGAGATAGACTCTGGCCCACATGTAAGAGGCTCCAGGAGCTGCACATGCCTTTCGACTGTCATCTACATTCAGAGGGTCCAGATTCATTTCATGAAGGTTTGTTAGCTGTTATTTCAAAGCCTGAAAGCTCCCAACAGCAAAAGATAGCCTACTTCCTGGGTTTCCCTTTTATGATCCTGATCCCTCTGCTCATGCAATCTTTCCTTCTTCTCTTCAGCTGAACCAGTAGCTCAACCTGGTGTCAACATCATTTTTAAGATAGTTACCTCAGATATTTTGTTAGAAGGATGGAGCAGGTTAATTCAGAAGGTTAAGTGAAACTAGGGCTGTTTCTCTACCTTTGATCATTCTATAAATAACCCTTCCTTTGCAATCAAATAGTTGGAAACTTTCATATCCAATTATATCTTTATTATTGGATATTACCTATTCTCTATGTTCTTGTTGTAAAACCTAATGTATGTTAATCCATTAATAAAAGAAACTGTAGTTCTTTTAGATAAGATTTGGATGTTAGTTATATCATATTGACTATGTGAGGATTTTAAATGTTTCCTGATTTCTTTTCTGTCAAGTAAATGTGAAAAAATTATCTATTTATTGAGTATTCACTATATTTGAATACCTCAGAGACATCAATTCTAAACACAGTGATAATGCTAAAGTATTTTACTCTCTCCATAATCTCTACTACCAGTGGAAATCAGTGTAATCTGCAAATAATTGTTGAATATTACTCAAATAAGATGTTTTGGGGGTAGCATTACCTAGAAATCAGAATTACGTAACAGATGTGGATGTGTTAGCAGTGTCAGTACATTGTCCTTGAAAGGTGACTTCCTCAGACCAGATTGCAAAAGCAACAAAAAAATGACTTTCTACTTTCCACTAATAGTCAGTAGCATGGGGCTTTCTAGTTGAAACTTAAATATCAAGAGAAGCTTTGAGGCTGAAAATAAAGGGTGAGAAATCAGGGAAATTTGAGGTTTTGTTGAGCACAAACAAGGACGTCCTTTGTCTGAATCCAAGAGCAAGTAACCCATACAATTCAAGAAGAAGCACTAGAAAGGAAAAAAATTAATACTACTGAACTTAATTATGAAGCAGTGTTTGTTTGGGAACTACTAACACATTTAGGAGTCTCTAGAGTTTGGGTGTCTGTCATTTACTGTTCAAAAGTATAAACAAGGTCATTCTGTACCTGTCAGTTGAGACCAATATAAAGTTTTGTATATGGTAACACTAGTGGCAGTAATTATTTATTGAACAAACTTTTAGATATTGAGATTTGAAAAATTATCACTCCCAAAATTCCATCTCAACACCAGTTCATCAAAAGATAAAATATAGAGGTCCCTGACTATTACTGTATGGAAAATATTATAATAATGCCAAGTTCAGGTACGCATTGAAAGTTAACATTGCTCAAAATTTAAAAAAAAAAAATATAAGCAACAAAGTACACAGTGCAGGCCTGAGTTCAGTTCAGTTGACATAATTTATGAACTCAGAACCTCAGCAAAAATAACTTTTCTATTTTCTGCATATATAAAAAGAGAATTATTAGGGTATGTGCTCTGGATGACTCTTTTGAAAGGGTAAAATGAAATAAAGCACATGAAGTGTTCAAAATGATTGTCATTAATATTATGAGAGGGGAAAATAAGAAATTCATAAGACAGGAAAATTGTAAGAATTACACAAACTGGTGAGAGCTGACTGGTTTCAGAGACCTGAGTGGGAATGTGTAGGCTGTTCTTGTGGTAAGAGTCATTCCATGTAAAATGGGTAATGGTACCATTATTTCCTTAAAAATTAATGTATTCTGAGAAAGATACTAATTTGTCAAAGAAGAATGAGCCTTCATATTCTTCAATTTGTGCAACATGAAAAATTGCACGAATCTGAATCAAAACATCAAAAAGAGGAGAGTTAATGTCCCTTGCCCAAAAAAGAACCAGTGTGAAACCTTTGTTAAAACGCTCTAATCATTCCATTGCTCTGAATAATCAGAGGTTGTCTTTTATCCATGGAAATAAAATTCTTTGGTGTGTGAGAAATGCAATGTTTTATTGAAAGGAAGTTTCATAACTTTAGCAGGAATAGGTATTAAAGCTATATATAGTGTTTTTGAATTGGCCCAAATAACATTTCCAACAGCCTTCATTTGTGAAATCTAATCTTCAGAAATAAGAATACTGGCATATCAAGATTTATTTAGAGATACTTCAGTATTTATATGGCTGTAAAAATAAATTGAGATTATGGCTAGGAAGTGGATAAATTACAGATAATAATGCATAATGTAAAATAAAATGCATTTTTTTCAAAGCAATTCTAGATGAACACAAATTAGGAATGAAGTTGAAAGAAGAGAGAAAGGAAAAGGAAAGAGAGCAATGCCCTGCATTTCTGTGCTTGGCCAACTGTGAAATCTGTTTCAAGAAATCAGAAATACCATAAACATTTTTTCTCCTGTTTATTAGAAAGGGGCTGTGGATTATTTAGAGCTCACAACATGATTAAAACTGTGGTGTGCACCTGATTTCTCCTCCATGGTGTCCTGACTACCAGATGAGAAGTAACTTAGTTTCCCAGGAACCTCTGAGACATCTTACTTTCTATGTCAGCCTAATTTCTTTAAGTCTTATAAGATTCCTGTCTGTAAATCTGTGTTCTTTAGGCTAGAAATAAATAGATGGTCCTATTTGAGAACCTGAAAACATATAGGAAAAAAGCTCATATTATTCAGTCATAAACTATGCACTGAATTCTTTCTTGAATAAGGCCAGTAACAAACAGAAGCAACTTGTGAGCAGGACTTTAGCAGTGATTCTGATTAAGGCAGTGTAGAATCTATTTCAGTCTCAGATGTTCAGCAAATTAAGACTGTACAATTAACTTTAAGTAGGTTTGACTTGGGTTCCTGACATTACAGATGAATAATTTTTTTTACCTCATCACAGATAAAAAGAAAAATGTCCAACAATTTGCTTTGGTATAGATAGCCAAAAGTTAAAAAAAAAAGTGTAGTACTGATTAAGTGGTTTAGAGTTTCTCTATTAAAACAATAACATATACATTTCTCTCTGAAGATAGCAAAAGATGATGCACTTGGCTGGTTGAAATAGAGAAGTTTCTTGAAGGAGAGGCTAAGGAAGGATAAGAGCCACAGACAGTAGATGACCGCCAGAAGTGAGTCTTCTGGATACAGCACACAGCTACATATATGAACCTATAGAGGTTATGACAGCATATACAAGACCTGTGTAAGTTCACACCAAATCAAATCATAGCAAGGAGAGAGTAGTTGGGCATGAAGTCCCACCTCCAGCCAGAATTACTGGAAATTCTCAGATGCTAGAAGTTCTCAGATGCTAGAAGCAGAAATATCAGTTTTGTCTAAGAGTGTAGCTCCTGATAAGTACACCACACTTCGTAAATCCAAGAATGTTTGGTGTCAAAAATTGAATTTGGTGAGTACATAGAAAAGAAGATAGAAACAAAAGAAAAGAGGACTTGAAAGGGGAGAGATGGCTCAGTGGCTAATACTACTGTCTATTTATCCAGAGGACCCAGGTTCAAGTCATATCACTCACCTGTGTCTTACAACACTTTATAATTCCAGTCCCAGAAGAATCTAATGATCCCTTCTGGCCTTGATGGCCACTGCATATGCATGGGTCATAGACATAAATATAGGCAATTACACACACACACACACACACACACACACACACACAAAATAAAATTTTATTTGAAAAGGACACAAAGCTGAGTGGTTAAGAATGTGCATGGATATGGGAAGAGCATGAGGTGTGAATACTATAAAAAGTTATTGTGCACACTTCTCAAAGGACTTATGAAAACATTTTTATATAAACAGACAAAATTTGAAGATGGAAAGGAGCAGTATCGAGAAGGGTGGGCATTGGAGGAACTGGGAGAAGAGTGGGCTAGTGAAAATGATCAATATGCATTAAAGGATATGCTAAAAATTAATGACTTTATTATTATTTTTTATATCATTAAAATGCAAAAATCTAAAAGATTGCACTTTTGAGCTTAAAGTTTCTGCATTCTTTCTTATACTCATATTTGGTAACATATATACCTTGTAATTTTCACATCTTCTGCTGTGAAAATTGAGCCTCAAGAGAATTTAGTAAATATACTCAAATCATATGTCTGGAAGGACTTTGCCCAACATGCTACTGTTTTTCTTTTTACTGTACTGCTGAGAGAGGCACATATGTATTCAACTACTTATTCTAACCATTATGACTTAGGTTTCTGAATGAATTAACATCCCGTGATACACTTTGGAATTTCAGAGTATGATCAACACATGAGGCATGGATAGAAATTTTATCACTAAAATCTTCTGATAAAACATTGGTAACCATTATTATAGTACTTCCACAAATTCTTCACTGCCTTGCTCCAGCACTCATTATTACTTTCTTCCTGAGCTATTATGTTCCTCTAAGTTTTGCATTATTTGACTCACTGACCTCTTTGTTCATGTCTTTTAAAAAATGTTGCTTTTCTCCCCTTTTTCTATTTGACATCCTGTTACTGTGTAATTTATGCTTCTCCCTATGTAAATGTACCCTTACTTTACCTGCATCCCCACTATGAGAACAATATTAGAGTAGGCTATCTTCGTTGTTCTAGAAAGCCATACCTATATTCTAATCCTGATTATCTTTGTATGTGAAATTGTTTGGGCATAGTTCTTAACAATTTAATTTTACCGAGCATCTAAAGATGATATCATCTTGACTTTAGAGTGGGCTCCAAACCCAATGACTCATGTCCTTTCAAGAAGAGGTCAAGAAGACACAGGAAAAAGCAATATAAAGACAGAATAATGTGCCTATAATCCAAAGTACCTAAATTACTGTAAACTAGAAGACACGAGGGATCTTCTGACACAGAATCTTCAGAAACAGTCAACCCTTTGGAAGCCCTGGATTTAAATTAGCAGTATCTGTATCAAGTTATTTCAGCATCCATATAAAGTAATACAAGTATTACCATGTCTAAATTTATGTTCATTTCATTGACTAATTCAATGTGACATCCCTAGATACATAGACCTCAGTTTATACAAATTTTAATATTTAAATTTTTTTATTTGATTTATATTTAAATATATGCGTTTTTCCATATGTTTTTCATGGCATATGACAACAACATGAAAGATTTGGTTCTCACTTTCCAATGTTGATGGTTGACCTCTCAGGTCATGCTTTACAGAATTGTCTTTATCCACCGATCTATCTCATCATTCACCCCAAACTAACATTTCAATTGATATCACCAAACTTGCTTTTCCTCCTATAATGGAAAAGGATAGCATGTCAGTTAGCCAAAATAATCTTTCCTGCTTACTATTAACTCTTTAGGCTAAAACTTTATTCACTAGAAAGTGGATGCATACACATTAAATATATCCCTATAATTATGATCTGTATTCCTACTTCAAACTTAGTAAGCCCTATTTCCTACTCAAAAATCTATTGTTGGTATAGAAAGACAATCATACTCCCACCTATAAGAAGAAACTATAAAGGTTCTCCCTTACCCCAGACTTGGATCTTTGTGCTAATCTCAGCTCCCTCTAGGAATTTTCCTACCTTACATAATTCTGAGTAATCTAGAAACTGCAAAGGCACCCTGTAGGCATCATTTTTCTCATAATTTACAAAAGTTAATTTATATATATATATATTTATGTTTTACACTCCTAAATATGTTAACTAATCTCCATCTGCCCACCATCTCTTTAGAACATATTCTTGTCATCTTGTCTTTGAAGAACATAACTTTTACCTTGATAAATCACAAATATCTTTACTTTTCCCATCCTTAATCAAAGTGAAAACAAGATTAGACAAAAAATTCTCAATTAATTTATATACTTCATCTCTAGGTCTGTTTCTTCAGATGAATTGAGTGGGTACCTGCCATTCTTATTAGAAACATAACTATAACCTTGAATTTCTGGTTTGTTTGGTCAATGTATATATCTAACTATTTTATTTCTTCTCCACCAAAGTGAACCACTCACCACCAGTACTGAATTTAGATGATTCATATATGGTGAGGATGTTATTTCTATCGTCCTTCCTAGACTAATGTCTACCATGCTTTACAGTTGTCCTATGTGTTTCACTCTCGCTCGCTGTCCCACATTACTTTTATTCTCATGTTTGCAGTATGTGTGTATGTGAAATGTGGAGAGAGAAAGCACTTCCAGTAGTGGACATTAAATCCAGGCCTTTCTATATATAAGAAAAAGGTTTACTATTGAGTTAAGTTCCAGCCTCCAAATAAAGCATTCTTATGAGTTTTTTGTTTTTTTTTTTTTAAACTCCTAGACTAAGTCAGGTTACTCATTTCCATTTTCCTAGTGATGTTTCTCTTAAATCCTTAAATAAAACTCCTTTGGAGAAATCTATATTACTTTGTAGTGTTTGGATAGTATCTGTATGGTTCTTCAGTTAGTGAAGGTCTCTGTCTTTAATTCATGTTCTCTGTGTAGTCAGACATAAGCCTCTCAAAATATAATAAAGAATTGTTAAGTAAAGGCTGTTTAATCAATGTGCACAACACACTTTCTGTGTGTTTGTAGTAATTAAAATATTGATCATTATGTCAACAATCATAAAGTTTTGATCTATATGTATTATTAGAAATTTCAACTTTTATTCAAAACTGGAAATTGGAAACTTGATTTAGATATGCTATTGTGGTGCTAGTTAGCAAAATGAGTTATATCTTGGAAGTCTGGTTGGTTGTTTCTTGTTCAGCTACAAACTGCTTCCTGCAATGATTGGGTACAGGGAAGCTGAGCTTCTTCATAAGACACTACTAATTTACAGAAATGTTCAAAAGTTATAATTCCTCGTATAATTTTAACAGAGAGATATGTTACCACTTGGGAAGAGAAATGTGATAGAAACTATTATTCAAAAACCAATTTTCCTGACCAGTTCTTTGCTACATGCTCCTGCTACTGTCACAGATATTTGTGTTTTAAATAAAAGGATTTTTTTTCACTTTTAATAACTTACTTGTGCTCCATGAATTCAAATTTTAGAAAACTCATTATGTTGATGAAGAGGTTCAATTTAATTCCTAGGGGCATTGAGAATAGCTACTAGCTCATGTAGCCAGGACCCACAGTTCTGTTGGTGGTATTGTCTCTTAGAAGGAGTAAACTTAGAACATACTTAATTTTTAGCTGAATGTGAATTTGGATATCTTGAATACTAATTATCTCTAAGGGAGATACAGGAGGAAATTTATGATTACGTCAGGCTTAAAAATAAGAAAATGATTATTTTTCCCTCTGGTCCTGTTACAATACTTTGGCAAACTGAGTCTAAGCCATGAACAGAGGTCTGTCTCTGACATTCCTCACTTATCTAGTATGCCACTTGAATTTTTCAGCTCATTCTTTAACTACTTTTAAGTGGTCACACAAATTCAAGCTTCCTTGTTTGTTTCTTTAGCATTTGAGGGATTTCTGACATTATGATAAGTATGAATGTATAGTATAAACTATATTACAAAGTACAGTAGATAAGTGTATTCATTCTCAAAGTTTTGTCTTATTTTAATCATATGATTTAGGTCAAATTTTCACTCTTAGCCCCTACTACATAATGCCTAAGAACACATTAGGGCAATCTTAAACATATTTTTTGAGGCTCAAAGAACTTTAGTAGTATTAAAAGAGAAATATCTGAGGATGGCAACATACAAACCTTAGCAACTGAACTGAGTAGGAGAAAGGAGAAATGGAGGGATGGAGGATAAAAGAAAGAGAAGTATGTCATGAGTTAGCATGAAGGCCCAAATGTGACAGGTGCTGGGAATCACAAAAATATAAAGTAGAAACTCAGTTCACACCTACACCACAGGCTCTGGTGTAGGTAAAGTAAAAATCTCAAGGGTTTTGCTGTTAATTGCCTTTGAATGTATTAGCTATTTCCTGCAAAAGAAATCTTGTATGTGATTATAGGTTTCTCATTTGTTATGTGTTTGGAATTCATTTCTTAAGGACTGTTAACAGTGTGATTCATCACTTATTGGGGACATTTTCCCCCATATATTTGGAAGCATATGGATAAGTTCTCCTATGTGAATACACTCTCACAAAGAAATCTCTTTTCTCACAAACCAGGGCTTTATTCCTTTGCCCCAGTAGACTCAATGTCTGTCTTCCCTAAAATTATTTTTACTAGGAAACATCTGGGCAAAGTCAACCCTCAAAATATTTCTTTTCTTTTTTTGATGAAATAGGGATTTTTAAATTTTTGAATAAAGTCTCATTTTTATCCATGAATCACCTTGTTCAAACTCCCTCCTAGTCACTCTATCTTATCCCCATCTCCTCATCTCCTCCCCAGCAAGGGCAGGAAGTTCCAAGGTCCCAAGGTGGCTTAGCTCAGCATCCACTCCAGGCAAGTTCTAGTTCCTCATCCCAGCATCAAGACTGGGTCAGGTATTCCTGTGGAGGGAATAGGCTTCAAGGTGCTCCTCCAAAGTGCTTCAGATTCCATGCTGTTCAGTGGTTGTGGTTTGCAGCTTGGGTATGCTTTGCTTTTTTGTTTGTTTGTTTATTTAAAGTCCACTAATGAGTGAGTACATTTCCTGCTTATCTTTCTGTGTTTGTGATATCTCACTCAAGAGGATATTCTCCAAATCCATCCATTTGCCTAAAAATTTTAGTATATCATTTTTTCTTACTGCTGAATAAGTACTCCATTGTGTAGATGTACCACAGTTTGTTAATCCATTCTTCAGTTGTGGGCATCTAAGTTGTTTCCAGGTTCTTGCCATTACAAATAATGCTGCTGGGCTGGAAAGATGGCTCAGTGGTTAAGGGCACTGTTTGTTCTTCCGGAGGACCTGAGTTCAATTCCCAGCAACCACACGGTGGATCACAACCATCTATGATGATGACACCTGTGTATAATAAATAAATAAATCTTTAAAAAAAATAAAAATAAAAATAAACAAATAATGCTGCTATGAACATAGTTGAGCTAATGCTCTTGGGGTGCAAATGTGCATCTTTAGGATATATGGCCAATAGTGCTATTGTTGTGTCTTTGAGGAGATTGATTCCCAGTTTTCTGAGATACTACCACAGTGCATTGCAGAGTGGCTGAACAAAGCTGACACTCCCACCAACAATGGAGGAGTGTTCCTCTTGCTCCAAAATCTCTTCTGCGTACTGCAACATCTCCATCATAGGCTGTCATCTGTGTCTTTAATCTTAGCCATTTTGACAGGTGTAAGGTGGTATCTCAAAGTTGTTTTGATTTGCATATCTCTGATGGCTAAAGATGTTGAGCACTTTTTCAGAACAAAGTATTTCAGTTGAAACATTTCTCAGACATTTGAGGATAGCTACAGATGGATGAAACACTGGTATGTCCTAAGTTTATCAACCTTACAGACAAGAACTATCTGGAGCTAACATCATTAATCTTAGAACCTTAACTCCCTATATTCACCTAGATTCATTAACATACCATCCTAACTTAAAGGTTTACTTTTTTTGATACAAGAAAAAAATATAATTAACCAACTCTTAGTTGCAGGTGTTACAACAAACATTTATTCTGGAATGCTATTCCATAAGTCCAGAATAGTTAAAACATTTCAGGTCTCATTTCCAGTGCAAACTGAAACTTAACAGTAAAAGACTCACTCTTATCAAGGGTGATAATGCAAATAAGATTGCTACACATATATTTACTTTGTGTTCAGCTTTCCCTCTGAATTTCTTTTTACCATCCCTGTATATCCCCATTCAAGGTCCCTTCCACCTCCCGCCACATCAGGTCATTTTTTCTTCTCCACAACTCCCCATCCCCTCCCTGGGCAGGGAGCAGACAGTCCTATGGTCCCACTGACCCAATAATGCTTAGATCAGTCTCCACTCCTGGCAAATTCAGTTTTGTCCCCCCTCCCTCAAGAGTGAGTCAGGTGTTCCTATAGTTGGAGTGGGGTTCGAAGGGTCAGTCCAGGGTGCTTCTGATCCCAATCTGTTCAGTGGTTGTGGTTTGCCGCTTGGGCATGCTTGGCTTTTTTTCTTGTTTGTTTAGAGACCACTAATAAGTGAGTACATCCCCTGCTTATCTTTCTGAGTTTGTGATACCTCGCTCAGGAGGATAGTCTCCAAATCCATCCATTTGCCTGCGAATTTTAGGATATCATTTTTTCTTACTGCTGAGTAGTATTCCATTGTGTAGATGTACCACAGTTTGTTAATCCATTCTTCAGTTGAGAGGCATCTAGGTTGTTTCCAGGTTCTTGCTATTACAAATAATGCTGCTATGAACAGAGTTGAGCTAATACCTTTGGAGTGTGAATGTGTCTCTTTAGGGTATACACCCAGAAGTGGTATTGCTGAGTCCTTGGGGAGATCGATTTTTCATTATTACCCTTGATAAGTCATGGTTATGATTTTTATCTTCTTTATAGTTATTGTTAAATTATCAGCAATTTAAATTCATTTTACTGTTTTTCTTGATAAATACAAAATAAATAAATGAATAAAAAGAAGCATATATATGTGCTTTATGGCCACAATAAAATTATTTTATCTCCTGAAAAAAAGGACTCACTCTTGTTTTGTTTTGTTTATTTATGAATAAAATCTCATTTTTTAACTATATATCTGCTTGTTCAAACTCCCTTCCCCCTTCCGACCTCTCCCAGGCACACACTCTTTTCGTGAACTAAAGCTTCAGGCGTTCCTCCATTGATTACTCAGGTCACTTAATAATCAAGAACATTTACCCCTTCTATCAGAAAAGTAACTCCAAGAAGACCTTATAGAAACAGCACAAAACTTTATGTTGTTTATTGTTTCTTTGCTAATCAATAAACTTTTAACCTTATGCATAGCCAGATTTAGGATTGTAGTTAGAGCCCATAATTCTCCCCTTTAGATTACTTTGTTTCTCCAATCTTTAGTTGACCCCCACCAGAAAAATCATTCCTACCTTATAGTCATAAACCAAAGTTGACAGTTACTGTTTGTGTCTAAATCTCTGTGTGACCCAGAGGAATTCAGGCCCCACATTGTCTTGCCAATAAATAACTACCTGCATGAGTATATAAGCCTATGTCTATACTGTTACAGTTGTCTTATAAATAAAGATGAAATAAGAAAAGAAGAGTTTGAGAATATCAAATATCCTATAATTGCTGGCAATTGTGTAGCTCTTGATCCCTGAGAGAAAACCTTGTTGGCCCTGTTATCTAAGGTTCTTGTTAGGCAGCTAGTCACATAGAAGGAAGGGGGCTTCAGAGAGAGAGTAAGAAAGCTTCAGATATCAAACAAACAATTACCAAGAAACAAACAAAAAATACTTAAGTTCTGGTCAGTATCAAAAAGAAAAAAAGAAGGCAGACATAGTTCATTTGTTGGCAACCTCATAGCACCTTGTAGGGGAAACCTAATATTTCTTTGAGAATTTTTGACTTATTCCAGATAGATCCATAAGGATGGACCAGAAAAGAAAACTTGTAAATCTGTAGAAGTTGATGTACAATGAAATGATAAGAAGTAACATGACTAAAAAATGTTCCTTTTTTTGTTTGTTAAGTGAAAGAGAAAAATTGAAAATTGGCAATTATTGCCATGGTCTTACCTTTAAAAAATGCATGCATCTAGAGATATGTTATGGTAAAATTAGATCTCATATATTGTCCCTATTGCTCCTATGCTGTTTCCTAAATAGAATCACTTTAAAGGAATTTTAGAATATACTGAACATGACATTCATCTATTGACACTTTTACTTTTAGGGATGTATACTTTAACTTTTAGCATTATTATATTACTTCCTTGATGGCAGTCTCTTTCCTTTTTTTTCTTGTAGGCACATCTTTTTACATTGCTAGTTCACTTTACAGTCTAGTCATAAGATGAGGATGAGTGCATTTTGTCATAGATTGGTTCTAGGACAAATTAGCTAAATATTTGAAAAATACCATCAATATGATAATTGCAGAGAAAAGTCTGTGAGTCCTTGTGTGGTTATATAATGCTCTGAGCCAGTTTATCAATTTCTACTAGACTATATCTGTTATAATGTAAATGCCATAATGTGTATCATCAAAAATAAGAACAAAGCAACCCAATGTTTCAGGAAGCATCTTTAAAAGTACCTAGTCACTCCTGGCTTCTTTGTCATGGAAAGATGAAAAGTGTGTTTCATGTTAATTTATTCTATGTTAACATTTTCTAATTCCATATCTTCACTGAAATTATTCATGTTGGTCAGTGCCATTTTATTAAACCCAAATATCCAGCGTTCCACACGGCCTCACAGTAGTACTTAACACAATGAAAGCCTTATCACCTTTTATAACCACTGTCATTTTAACAGACATCCCTTCATTAGAGTGTTCCTATCTTTTCTCAAATCGGTCTCTTTTGCATAAAGATTTTTTTGGTCATCTACTATATAACTCAAATGCCTCCCTCCATCATTCCTCACTGCTCTCTGACCTTGAGCTTTTAACTTTGCATTTCTGAGCCTCAGTAGCTATAAGAAATAAAATACTGTTCTTCATTAATTGCAAAGTCTAAAGTATTTAATTATAGCAGACTGGGTATACTAAGATAGTCTTTACTAGGTAGCTTTCAGAATGTTCTTACCACATCTGCACTTTAATTGCATCCTCACAAAAAGAACAAAAATACATACTTAATATCATCATTGTGACCACATGACTCGTTCATTTGTCTAATAGCTTTGTCACAGTGGTTTAGAACACTTGTTTTCTGAGGGACCCTCAACAGCAACATTAGTGGCAATTAGAAATATTCCAGAAATGCCTTCCCACCCAGCTCCCAGCTCAACCAAAAGAACATGACACAGAGCCTAGGCATGTGGTTTCTAGCTTACTGTCAGATGACAAATTTTGAGAACAACTGAAGTCAACTCATAAATTCCAGTACTGAGGCTCTATGGTTTCTCTACTTTCTCCAACTGTTTGTTCAACAATAACATCAAAATAGTTCATGAAGATAATGGGAAGTTTTACAATCACATCTTAACAACTACATAAACCCTAAATGTATTTTAATAAGCAATCTTCATGTTGATTCTGTTTAATATTAACAAGCATCAAAGAATGATGAAATCCAAATGAACCTTATTATAAAAAGCATTATTTGCTCTTCCTTTTAAAGTGTCTACTACCTCTCTAAACATCTATACCTTGAAAAGAGAAGGTGAGAAAGATTGATTTTTACATCTAAATAGCTTATCAATAGTGACACAAAATGCTATTTTCAGTTACTTTGAAAACAGTTCAGTTCCAGAGTCTGAGTCAAATTTAATCCTTGTCTGATGTTGAGGCTGAAGGAAGAGGATTTAAATTTGGAATAAAGAAATGTTCCTAGTGATTTAGGAATGTCAGCTGTGGGGGCAAATCCTTGTTGTGGAGAGCTCACAAGACTGCTGAGTACAGGGAATGCTCCTCTGAGTTGTTTTCTGTTGCTAAAAGAAATAAAGATGAAAATCAGGTCATTTCCTATCAATCTCAGCTTCCCAGGATCATTTTGAAATTTTGTGACAATAATAGGACTAAAAGCAATGGATCCTAGACAATCAATCAAGACAAGCAGATTCAAAAGATTTTTCCAGAAAGGGCTTCAGATTTCACTGGGTACAGCTACTGTAGATATGTTCTAACATCACCTGCTCTTTTTTTTGAAGAATTTATTTACATGAGCACATGCATGCACACACACACACACACACACAGAATCTCATTTATATACACAGACACCCACATCTTACATACATGCAAACACACTAATACAGACAGTCTCATACATACAAACAAAAACTCACATATTCACTGACACACATAAAATTTCAGATAATTTTTTAATATGTTTATTCTTTCTCATTAAGATAATAGATTTTATTGTATTATCCAGTTAAAGTCATTTGTTTCATAAAACATAATAATCACGAACATTTTAACAAAATATACAAATATGTAATTTGTAAAGTAAGTATAGTTATATGAATATAACCTTATAAATTCTATCAATGTTCAAAGTACATTGTTAAAAAACTTAAACTTTTTGAACATGTATATGTCTATATTTATAAATTCTTATACAAATGACTATATAATTACATGTAAATTGATACATAGCTATGCTTTCTTCACATAATGTGTTACTATTTTTGAAAATTAATCTCATGAGATATAAAACATATTTTCCTATGATTCATTCTATGATTTTTCTCAATTTAATTAATTGCTTCCTGCATTTTAATTTTTTTTGATGTGATAAATATTTAATTTTTCCATAAATAACATTTTTTCTAGTGTTAAAAATTATTGAAACAATTTTTAACTTTACCCATTGAAATAAATTTTATCAAATTCAATTCAGTTAGAAAGAAACAAAGGAGAATAATAGGAAGAAATAAATAGGGAAGGGTTGTGTGAACCTTATCACATGATTATCTGAGTCATAGGAATTCAAGAAGCATCATTTAATAAGAACTGATATTATTTCTCCCCAAAGAACTTGCAATTATTTATTATTTTCATTTTTATCATTATATAATATGGCTTTACTTTATAAATAAAAGCAGTTTCTTATGTTGTCTAGTTTAATTTTTCAAGAGAGATAGAGATAAGAGAGAGAGACAGAACATAATGTTGGGTAGGTATGTGGGTGAAGTAAATTAGGTGAGAGTTGGAGAAGAAAAAATTGGCCCAAAATATTCCACAAAGAAAAAAGACAAATAAAAACATCCCAGTTATGTTTCTCCTGGTTCATTTATCTTAATGCCATAACCAAAGCTTTTAATGATTTTTAGAAAAACAGGTTTTGATGCTGTTTCCTTCTGTTTCCTCTTCATTGCTTTGGTCAGGTTTTGGTGTCACAGAACCACCAGCTTCTTCTGATGGTGCCTTGTTATTTTTTATATTGTTATATGTGTTCTAGAACTGCTGTGTGTCTATTGCTCCTTGGTTCACTTTTACTCATGTCTTAGTCAAATCTTAGTCAGTTGTGGCTACAGGGGTTATGTGTCTCCTGTCTGCTCTGGACAAGAAGTCTGCATGATCTCTTACTCTGTCCATGGCCACTGGATCCGAGTGGTTCAAAGAAGTTCATCTCTCACTGTGGTCTGGACATGGGCTTGTGCAGTCCAGAGAGATGTTCATCTGTGATGACACAACTTGCCTTGAAGGCAGGAACCAGCCATCTGCTATATATCTCACAAACATTGATGTAAAAATACTCAACAAAATTCTGGTTAATTAATTATAACAACATATAAAAAAGTCATTCACCATGATCAAGTAGACTTCATCCCAGAGATGCAGAGATGGTTCAACATATAAAAAACTATAAATGTCATAAATCATATAAGCAAATTGAAGGAAAAATAAACATGATCATCTATTTAGGTATTGAAAAAGCATTTGACAAGTCCAAAACTCCTTTATGATGAAAGTACTGGAGAAATCAGTAATACAGGAAAAATAATGAAATATCATAAAGGCAATTTACAAAAGACAATGGCCAACATCAAACTTAATGGAGAGAAACCCAAAATAATCTCACTAAACTCTGAAACCAGACAAGGGTGTCTCCTCTCCCCTTACCCATTCAATACAATTCTCAAAGTTTTAGCCAAAGCAATAAGAGAATGAAAGGAGATTAAGGGGATACAATTTGGAAAAGAAGAAATGAAACTGTCTCTATTTGCAGATAATATGATTGTATACATAAATGACCCACAAAATTCTACCAGGGAATTTCTACAGCTGATAAACACCTTCAGCAATGTAGCAGGATACAAGAATAATTTTAAAAAATCAGTAGGCCTCCTATACACTAAAGATAAATGGGCTGAAAAAGAAATAAGGGAAACATTACCCTTTATAATAGCTGCAAAAAGCATTAAACATCTTGGAGTAACTATAACCAAATAAGTAACAGACGCATTTGAAAAAAACTTTAAGTCTGTGAAGAAAAAAATTGAAAAGGATATCAGAAAATGGAAAGATCTCCCATGCTTCTGGATAGGTAAGATCAACATAATAAAAATGGCAATCTTACCAAAAGCAATCTACAGATTCAAAGCAATTCTCATCAAATTCTCATCACAGTTTTTTATAGACCTTCAAAGATCAATACTCAATTTTAGTTAGAATAACAGGAAAGCCAGAGTTGCCAAAACAATTTTGCTCAACAAAAGAACCTCAGGAGGTATCACCATCCCTAACTTCAAATTATACTATAGAGCTACAGTATTAAAAATATCTTGGTACTGGTATAAAAACAGACTTGTGGATCAATGGAATAAAATTGAACACCCTGATATTAGCTCACACACCTATTAACACCTGATTTTTGACAAGAAGTTAAAAAATATTCATTGAAAAAGAGATAGCATCTTCAACAAAGTGTGTTGATAAATGCAAATAGATATAAGCCTACCACCAAGCACAAAACTCAAATCTAAGTGCATCAATAACCTCAACATAAAACCAGCTAAGCTGGACTTTATAAGAAAAAAAGTAGAAAATACCCTCCAAGACATTGTCACAGGTGACAACGTCCTAAATATAACACCAGTAGAACAGACACTAAGAACAACAATCAATAAGTGGGACCTCCTGAGCAAGTTTTTTAAGGCCAAGGACATAGTCATTAAGACAAAATGACAGCCTACAGAATGGGAAAAGATTTTCACCAACCCTACAAATGACAGAAGACTGATCATTAAAATATATAGACCACTCAAGAAAAATCTAGAGCCAATTAAAAAATGGGGTTCAGAACTAAAAAAAGAATTCTCAGCAGAAGAATTAAAAATGCCTCAAAGGCACTTAAAAAAATGCTCAACATCTTTAGTCATCAGAGAAATAAATATCAAACAACTTTGAGATACCACCTTACACCTGTCAGATTGGCTAAGATCAAAACCACAGATGATAGCCTATGCAGGAGAGGATGTGGAGCAAGGGAAACACTCCTGCATTGTTGGTGGGAGTTTAAACTAGTTTAGTCACTCTGAAATGCAGTATAGTGAACCTCAGAAAACTGGGAATAAATCTCCCCAAAGATCAATCAATATCACTATTGATCATAAACCCTAACGATGCACATTCACACCCCAAAAACATTAGCTCAACTATGTTCATAGTAGCATTATTTGTAATAGCAAGAACCTAGAAACAACCTAGATGCCCCTCTACTGAAGAATGAATTGACAAACTGTGGTACATCTACACAATGGAATACCACTCAGCAGTAAGAAAAAAAATGATATCCTAAAATTTATAGGCAAATGGATGGATTTGGAGAATATCCTCTTGAGCAAGGTCTCACAAACCCAGAAGGGTAAGCAGGAGATGTACTCACCCATTAGTGGATTTAAGCAAAAGCATTCTTATTTCATTGAAAGATGATGGGTAAATAAAGTGATTTAAAACATATACACATACACACACACAAAATGATATAATAATAAACAAATAATACCCAACTTCTGGTCTGGCTGTAGAAGGGTTGCAGAAATTTTGGTGGCCATAGTGCATCTGTGGGCATTAGCTGTGACCTAGTGTGCTTTCTTCATCTATAGCTGAGCCTAACCTTACTTGAGGTGCTTTAAATTTTATTTTTTATGTTCCATGTATTTTAGAGAAAAGAGACACAGAGAACAGTTATTTTCATTATTTAATAAGTCTACATAAGAACAAACTAACTACAATTATTGTCAAATTTAAAACTGTGTTTATCAGGTTTCTCCCTTTAAGATTTTCTCAATACTGTCTTTTAAAAGAAATTTCAATACAAATGTGTCTTTTGTATAGCAATACATGATAAGTAAATAGTCAACAACAAAACAAATAAAAATGGATAAATAAATCACAGCATCATTCAAAACAGAATGACTGAATTTGTACATATTTCCTGAAGCTAAGAGCTTAACAAATAGGCTCCATCCAATTTTTTACAAACAGTTAACTAATAATTTATCTCTTTTTAGCACTGGTATCTGAGAGAAATTTTTGTTCATTTTAAAATATTCTCCAGTTCATGTGGCATTATAACAAAATTTATGATATGATGATTAACCATCTAATTTTACTGATTGATTTTCAGTCTGTGAAAAAAATTGTGGCCATATACTGCTAATTAAATTTATATGTTTTATTTATTCTGATAGAATAAATTTAGTTTACCTGAGATTAAAGAAAAGGTTTTGAAAGAAAAATGAAAAGATATAGAAACTCTAATTAAACATATGCAAATTTTCTACAAAAATTACTTCTATTCAACTTAGGCCTCTTCTCTTCTAATTTTTTATGAAGTTTCAGGGAAATGTTTTTCTAAAAATAGATGAAGCATATAGGGATGCTGGAAGATGCTAGACTACACAGTCACTTTGAAGAGTCCACAACAGTGAGCTGCTTTTGTTTCTTTTCTCATTATGTAGTTTTCAAGTTCACATGCACAGCAATGGTTTTCATTGTGATATCCCAAACAGGCACATCAGTGTTCTCCTCCCACAGTCATTTGCTTTTCTCTGAATGTCTTATCTTAGAGTTCTGACAGTATGTAACATTCTCCTAGATGCTGTCCATAACCATCAAGTCCATTTGTGACTCTATAGAAGTGGTAATAGGCTGTAACCTTTTACAAGTGTCCACTTTTGTGAAACACTGGAGACATAATGGTTGTAAATTTATATTCTCTTAATTTTTTGAAATTTTATATCAAATATGAGGTATGAACTGAAAAAAGTATTCTATTTAGAAAGAAGTTGACATGGAAACAATGGGCTCTTCCCATCCCCTCAATAAATTCCTTTGGCAGTTCTTTCAGTCATTCAAGCAACCATTTCTTGTTTTTCCAAACGTTTTGCTAGAGTGACCACTGTCTATCCTATCTATGACAGCTCAGGTTTAGTTACATGCTTATTCAACTCAGCAAGTAAAGTGTTCTATTAGAATACCAATTCTCTTGAGAAAAAAAATGTTTTGCCTTTGATTAAAGATGGAATCATGTTTTTCTTTAATAACCAAGGCAATCTAGTATACTTGAGAACAGAATGAGATATATATATATATCAGAAAAAATTCAACAATCATAATTAGATTTTTCTTAGAAGCATATCATGAAATCCTCTGTCTTTAACTAGAGATTTTAATCCAGTAACATTAGGTAATTATCTATAGGTAGGTCTTGCTTTCAACATTTCATGACTTCTTTTACAATTTTAGCACAAATACTGCAAATTCTGATTGTTAATATCTGTGTCTAATATAACATTTTTAGATTGTAATAATATTTACAATGTGTGATAGCTATAAATACTTCTAATTTGACTGTATCAGTCTGATACATGCTTGTGAATTTGTTATAATGTAAGTCATAATTTCTGACTTAGTATGTTTTTTTTTTATATCAACGTTGTTTTCCACTGTTTATAGCATGGTGAAATATTTGATTCACATCTATATGAATGAATAAATTGATTATCATAACAAGGAACTATGACATCAATTCAATGAATCCTAGTGTCCATGGAGATAGACACACTGAGGAAGAAAAGAGAAGCAATATGAATTGTATCTCTTTTAAAACTAAATCCTGAAGCAGTTTCCCTTTTTTTAGATTTACTGTGGATCACTTGTGAACGAGGACAGGAGAATGTTTGTGTTTATCTAGAAATCTGTTCTTAATTTCTATTCAGCCAAGACCATGGGGATGTTTTCAAACAGAAAACCCCTCTACATGTGTTGTTTTTAGATAAACAACAATAATCAAACCTGGTTTAGGGTAAATTAACATCCATCATAGTGATCACAGCTGTGGGATTAGCAGTTGGTCTGTATATTCAAAGAAAAATGCAAAGGATTTTAAGTCATTATGAAAATCATCTCTGTCTCTGTCTCTCTCTGTGTGTGTGTGTGTGTGTGTGTGTGTGTGTGTGTGTGTGTGTGCGCGCGCGCACGTGCATGCTTGGGTGTTCTCATTTATTTGGGTAATTGATTTGCTGATTAAAATCTGAGGTTATAATCTGATCTCCTCTAACAAATACCTTCAAATTTTTAGCTATGTAGAAAAGAAGTGGTGCATTCAGAACCTTTGTCTATTTCTGTTCAAGGCCAATGTTTAACATACAATAAGACTTGATCACGGAAATGTATTTTTTCAGGTATTTTAAAGCAAAACTAGGTACTTCATGATCTCTTGTACTTTACATTTTGATCAGATGTGATTTCCTGTGATAATTTCCTTCTCTTGCAAAGAGAACTTTTTTGATGAGGAGTAAGAGTTACACTTATCTGTTATTTTAAAGATAAACAAAGTGTAGTTAGGAATTATAATTGTTTAGCAACATAACTGCCTAAATAGCTCAAATACCATTGGCCACTCTTAACACTGAATTACACACAATTGGGAAATATTAAGTTCTTGAGAAATAGTATTCCCAGGGAAGAGGACATCAACTGGCTGTCTAATACTAAAGGGCTAGTCCCAGGTTTCTAACCATACAGGAAATATTATCCAAACAGAGAAGTATTATATATTTATGAATTATGGAGTTAAAAAAATTAAAGAAAAAGAAGCTGCAAATCTGAATGAAAATGAGACAGGGTACATAGGATGGGTTGAAGAGAGAAAATAAAAGTGTGGAAATTATGTATTGTATTATAATTTCAAACAATAAGTTAAAAAATCATTACATTTTCTCCAATGGAGTGTCATTGGATATATTAACCACATGCAGTGTAAGCTCATGTTGAAGAGTAGCTAGCTAACGCAAAACAATTCCATGTTTGTTTATTTTTCTATGGGATTTTTTAACCATATTGTTTGGATCTTTTGTCTTAAGTTTTTTGTCTTTTTTTTTTTTGGACTTTCATGTTTGATTCCAGTTTTGAGTTTTGTGGGAGGGAGGAAAAAATATAAACATGATTGAGTAGTGAGGTGGAGAGGATGTGTAAGGAATTCAGGAAGAAAGACACATGATCAAGAAAGAAAAAATTAATTTAAAAATAGTGTGCCTACAACATCATTTCTAAGTTATGTGCCTCTGCATACTTTTAACTATCTTCCCTCTTCAGTCCAATGTCTGTCTCTAGACATGTTGCTTCTTCTCATTTATCCTACAGACTAGTCAGTTTCATTTATATCTGTTGAATGACATTGTTTTTTTGTAGCAATTTGAATAAATATCTATTCATCTCAAATATGAGACTGATATAGACCAAGGTGAGGTTCCACCTAAGTCCACCTGGATGTGCCATGAATTTTATTTGGGTAATGCACAAGAATAGGAGTGAGGGTCAAAAACACCTAAGAGGCAACTGAATTAACAAAAGCCACTTGACTATATTCTATAAAGCTCATAAAACCTGAAACTCACAGCAAAACTTGCAGTTAAAACATACTGAGCCTCTTTCAGGCAGCCTATTTTGTCTGAAAGGGATTTTCTGCAGTCCTTACTGCTATATAAGCTTGAAGATGGAAGAGTTTTCTGCATCTAATCAGTTTCAAGAGCTTATAAAGCAGTTGTTTGCTTTCTGAGATTTAGCCTCCTTTTTGAATATCCCCAGTCTTAATGAGACTTCCTCGAAGATGGAATGTATTATCTCTGAAGGCCTTGCTATACAACAGTACCCCATAGCTTTGGCAGTGGCTACTCCCTCCTCTTGTGTTCTTCTTTCACCAGACAGGAATGTTTAAAAACCATCAGGTTTGAAGTCTTCCTTAGCTACCTTAGTCAATATGCCCTTCTAATATCAGCTAAATTGAGATTGTACTGTTTATACTTCCACATTTGATCAAGATAAATGTGATTTATATATTTGCTGTTACCTTTTCTTCTATACAAGCTAGAAAAAAAAAACTGTTTTTACTTATTGATTAGTGACAAGACCATAGTCTGTAATCAAGAAATATTTATTAAGTAATGTGTGTGTAAACTAACCAGGGTAGGGGGAACAAATCACAATCAATGCAAAAAATACTACTTAAATTGATGTAGAAGAAATACACTTCCCTTGAAAATAGTTGACTGATTTCTCATAAAAACTAAACATATAATTGCCATATGATATAGTAATTATGTATCTGGGCACTTATCCCAGAGAAATAAAAATTTATGCTCACATTAAAACCTATACAGAAATGTTCATAGGAGCTGAATTCATAATCACTCCAAACTATTAAGATAAGTCAGATGCTGTTCAGTAGGACACCAGCTAAACAAACTAGTGCACCCATACCATGAAATACCACTTACAATGAGAATGGAACAATTAATTTCTTTCATTGTCTTGAACAAATTTCCAAGAAACTGTGCTGAAAGAAAAAAGCGAATCTCAAAGATTACATGCTAGATGAATCTAATTGCATATTACTCTGAAAGGAATGAAATTATAAAGATGTAAAGATGAGAGCTTGTCAGAGTTTAGGCACAAGGAAAAAGAACTTTGCAAAAACAGTATTAGGAAACATTCAGATGAATGACATTTCCAGTGACACTCCCTTCTGTGCAGTGATTGTGGTGATGGATACAGGAAAACATGAATGGAGGCACACAATAAATTCACATATAAATAAATACACATAATGTGAACAAGCATGGAGAAAGTCAAATAAGATTAGTAAGTTGAGTTAATTTCAACCCGGTTGTTATATTGAAACATAACATAACCTTTGGTATCCTATAGAAAGAGAATGGTATGCCAAAATGTTTCTTAAATTTTACATGAGCTTAAAAAAAATCTCAAAATAAAAGTCTAAAAAGCTATATTATTGTGAATTTCTAAAATTATAAAGAATGTTACTATTTTAAAATTAGTAAATTGTTGTTTACAAACAGTACAGAGAGAAACCAAACTAAACAACCCAAAACAACTTCTTCACTACAAAACCCTTTTTGATTTTTTTCTGTTTTTTCAAGTTCAGTTAGGTGCTGTTATTCAAATGGGATAGTTCCTGGCCTAGGTCCTTGGAAGAGTCTATTTATAACAACTGAAAAAATAACTTAGTATGACACAGATGGAGATAAAACACATTACCAAATAAGTGACATGAGAATTCATATAGCTAGGCTGGTCGGAAGCAGCCTGTGGACCCCTAACCAATGATAGCTATAAATGAGATTCAACAACAAATGGTAAGCTCACTTAAAATATTATAAGAATTCTTATGATTATTAATTTATTTAGTAATTTCACTAAGACATTCTCAGACATGAACTTTCTACATGGTAATATTGTTCTGTCTAAAGACTTGAGCTGGGAGGATAGTTCAGTTGGTAAATATTTACCTTGGAATTATAAAACTCAAGTTAAATTGCCAAAATTCAAGTGGTGCTATATAGTTGTCATTACAAGGCTGAGAAGGTAGAGACAAACAGATCCCTGGTACTCACTTCCTAGTCAGCTTCACTTACTTAGGGAGTTTAGAAAGGGATGTTGTACCAAAAGAAGAAGAAAAAAGATGAAACATAATGAAGGAAAGAAAAAAAAAGGAGAAATGAGAGAGGAAGAAGGAGAATGGAAAGTAAGGGTGAGTGGGAGGGAATGAAGCAATCAAAGATAAAAATTACATCAGGAAAGGCAATAGAAATTGTCCTCAGCGCTCTATATGCATGTAACCATGTACACATACAAACACAGCTTGCACTTGCCTGAACATAAAATACTAATTAGCTACCTAAACTTATAATATGGCAAGCAAAATTATGGTGACTACACATGAAAATTGCCACTTATAAATGGCCAGCTTGCACCTTGGCATGGGACTTCAATTTCTTATCTGATTTTATGTAGGAGAGAAAGGGAGTAACACTAAAATCCTGATTCTAAAATAGTCCTGGAATCCAAATATGTAACTTCTACTTTAAGTCTCTGAAAGTCAAATTTAATTACTTCTCTGTTTTACATTTTCAAAAGAAATAAGATGATTTCCTTTGAAGAGAGGATGGCTTTGAAGTTGGAAAGAAGTAGGTCTGGAGCCCAGTTCTGTCAGTTACTCCCTAGAAAACCTTAATTAAGTCATGTAAGGAAAGCCATGTGCCATATGTGTTATCATGCACCTGCTTGATGAAGTTGTTTACTGTCCTGGCTCATCTATTACCTAGTGTGCCACAGTCATATACATCATGTGTTCTGGTCACACCTGTTTTGTTTTTCCCAAACAGTTTCTGTGATCTCAAGTTTTAATATTTATTTTTAAACCCCAAAAGATTTCTTTGCTCTCCAAAATAAGTAAAGATATTCTCTTTTTTGTGTGTGCTAGATAGTTTTATGCCAATTTGACACAAACTAGAGTCATCTGAAAGGAGGGAGCTTCATTTGAGAAAATGCCTCTGTAAGAACTGCCTGTAGGACATTTTCTTAGTTACTGATTGATGAGGTAAGGCCTAGCCCATCACTGTGCAGTTTGTACAAACCATAGAGAATAAGCCATTAAGCAACATTTTTTCTTTGGCATTTGCATCAGTTCTTGCCCCCAGGTTTCTTCCCTGTTTGTATTTCTGTTGTTACTCCCTTCAATAATGTGTTACTATGTGAAAGTGGAAGTCTAATGAAATCATTCCTCTCCAAATTGCTTTTAGTCATGGTATGTCACCCAGCAACAGTAACCCAACTAAGACATTTATCTTGGACCTAGGGGTATATTCCATGGACCTTCAATCTCACCGGCTGCTTCTCCAATTCATGGTCAGCACAAAAGACTCCTGCAGGCTGGAAGGCCCCATTAACACCTCATTTTGTAGGACCCTTCAATCTACAAGATCCACCCCATCTCCAAAACCCATCCATCACCCTGGGACTTCAGAGGCTCCCTGAGACACAAACTTTGCCAGCCCCTATTGCAATAAAAGCTTCTATTGAATCAAAAGCTTCAATTAAATCAAGAGCAGATGCCTGAGACCCAAAAAGCCACCTCTTATTGGACCAAGAACAACTCTCTGTGACACAGAAAACACTAACTCAAAGTGGACCAAGAGAGGCCTTTTGAGACACCAACACAGCTAGAGCAGATTAGACCAATATCAGTTCTTGAGATTCAGACAAATTCTGAACCTAGCTGAGGCAGCAATAAGCTTATGCAAGAACACAAATAACAACATAGAGAAAAATATGACATCACAAGAATCTAGTTGTTGAAAAACAGCAAGACCTGAATATTGTAATGTAAAGTAATGAGAAGGAAAGAGCTTAAAAATAAATTTATGAAAATGATAGAAGACTTTAAAGAGGAAATAATAAATTTCCTTAAAGAAATAGAGGAAAATACAAACAAAAAATTGAAAGATATTTTAAAAATAAGGAAAATTAGAAAAGCAATCAATGAGGTGAAGAGACTAAAAACTTGAAATAGAAACAATAAAGAATCTGAAGGATTGTTGGAAATACAATGTCTGAGTAAATGAACTGGAACAGCAGATGTAGGTATAACCAACAGAATTCCAGAGATGAAAAAGAGAATCTCTGGTATGGAAAATACAATAGTGGAGACAAATATTTCAGTTAAAGAAAACACTAAAGCCAAAAAAGTCATAACCCAAAACATTCAGAAAATGTATACCATAAAAAAATCTAAGAATAACCAGACTAGAAGGGGAATAATACCAATTCAAAGGTAAAGAAAATATATTCAACATTGTTAATATATTAAAGAATTCTTTAACACTCTAAAGAAAGAAATGTCTATAAAGATACAAGGAGCTTACATGGTACCAAATAGACTAGAACCCCCACCCTGAAAGTTCTTTTGCCATGAAATAATAAATCCACTAAACATACAGAAAGAATAGAAACAGCTACAAAGGAAGAAGACCAAGTAACTTATAAACAAAGAAGCCATCAGAATAACACATAAATAATGGGAATGAACAAATAGTATTCATTAATATCTTTTAATATCAATGGACTCATTTACCTATGAAAAGACACAGACTATCAGAATGAATATGAAATAAAATTCTTCTGTTGCATACATACCACATGCTTCAACTTCAAAGACAGACACTACCTCAAGTAAAAGTTTAGGAAAGTACTTTTTTTTTCTTCAGAATAAAGTATGTTTTTAATTCATGTATACCATTGTTCCAACTCCCTTCCTCCTCCTGACCCATCCCCATCCCCGTTCCTTCCCTCAAAAGGGCAAGAGGTCCCAAGGTGGATTAGCTCAGCATCCACTCCAGGCAAGTATAATTTTCTCATCCTAATATCCATACTGGGTTAGGTATTCCTCTGGAGGGAATGGGCTCCAAGGTGCCAGTCTATGCAGAGAAACACAGTTTGAATCCTCCCCTTGAGTCTCCACATACTGCTCACGTCAGTGGACAGTTGCCTATCATTGGAGGGCTAAGTTCCTTTTCCAGATGGTTCACAGGTGGCTGTTCTTGATTCAGTGAGCTCCCCAGATCTCCAGCCAGTCATCACTGTGACAATTTTTCTCATAGTCCCTATCCCCTTGCTCAGATAGAGTCTCCTCCCCACTATCAGCTGGACCAGGGACTTGGCCCAGTGCTCAGCCATGTATCCCTGACTCTACCTCTATTCATTGTTGGATGTAAATCCTGTGATGGCATTTAGGGTGGTTATTCATTTTATTATGGGGGTAGTCCTGTAGTAGCACAAATCTGGGTTGTAATAAAGGAGACCTAGAGTAAAATATTGGGGGAAGGCTGAGATATCAGAGAGAGAAAGCACCACAGTCAATTCTCACCAAACTGTCTTGCATCTTTCTGTCTCACACCTGGTTTCTTCTGCCTGTCGCTTCAGTCAGTCACTTCTGTCTTTGCCTAGTTTCTATGAGCCCTTATATGCCCTATTCCATCCAGGTTAGCACTAAAGGCATGTAGCCTTAAACTCACAGAAACAGAATAAGTTCTGTCTCTGGAGTTATGGGATAAAGGATAGTGATCATCAGTCTCGGCTTTCGCTGTGCTGAGATTAAAGGTATGTGTGACTGACTCAGATCAAGAATTTCCTGAGCTGTCTGCCTAGGATTTGACTGTGAAGTCTTTCTGATGATATCCCAGGATTTATTAAATATTTAACATATATCCACAAAATCCTGTTTAGGCAACACCTTCACTATTTGAAGACCTAGCTAGGGACATTCTGAAAGTTCTTGGAGGTTTCCCTAGCACGTGGGCTTTTTCCAACCCCACATTGCCTTCCTCTATTAAGATCTTCATTTTTTTCTCTCCCTCCTTGTTAATCTTCTCACTCAATCATCTCCTTCTCTTTTGATTGTTTCCACCTTTTCTTGGTTGTGACCCCTTATGCTCCTGATTAGCTAAAGAGAAAAAAAAAAAAAAAAAAGAAAAGGACTTTCTAATCAAATGCACTTAAAAAACAAGCTGGTATAGATATACTAATATTTAACAAGATAGTCTTCAAACGAAAATCAATCAAACACAATCAGGAAGAAATTATATATTTATCTCAGGAAAAAAATCCATGAAGATAAAGTCTTAATCCAGGACATTTTTGCCCCTAATACAAGGACACCTACATATGTAAAAGAAACATTACTAAAACTTAAATCACACATCAAACCCCACACACTAATAGTGAGAGACTTCAAAACCACTCTCTCAGCAATGTATAGGTCTATCAGACAGAAACTTAACAGAGAAATAAGGAAGGTAATAGATTTTATGACTCAAATGGAATTAACCGAACATTCCACCCAAACACTAAAGGATATTCTTTCTTCTCAACATCCCTTGGAATCATCTCTAAAATTAAACACGTATTCAGTCATAAAGCATATCTGAATTGATTTTTTTAAAAAAGGGGGGGAATAAACCCTTGTATCCTGTCATATCACTATGCAATTTTTTTTAGTTTGAGTTTAATAACAACACAACCACAGCAACTTTATACACTCATAAAAACTGACCATCTCTCATTTGTACTATGTCTGGGTCAAAAAAATAAACAAAGAAGTTAAAGGCTTCCTAGTATTCAATAAAAATGAATCTCCATCATAAGAAAACATATGGGACACAATGAAAGTGGTGCTAAGTTCCTAGTACTAGTTACCTACATAACCAATTTGGAGAACTGTCACACAAGAGACTTAACAGCACAGCTGAAGACTCTAGAGCAAATGAAGAAAACTCAGCAAAAGGAATAGATGTCATAAAACAATTAAATTTTGGGCTAAAATAAATAAAATTGAAACAATACAAAAAAATCAGTGGAACAAAGAGTTGGTTCTTTGTGAAAGTCAACAAGATAAACAAATTATTATCCAAACTAACCAAAAAGCAGACAGAGAATATCCAGATTAACAAAATCAGAAATGAAAGGGGCAATATAACAATAGATATCAAGTAAAGTAAATCCAGAGACTTACTAGATCCTACTTCAAAAACCTGTAATTCACAAAACTGGAAAACTTAAAAAAAAAAAAGGACAGATTTCTGGACAGAAATCATGACAAGATAAATCTTTAAAAGACTTATAATCACAAAGGAGAAAAAAAAGCCCAGGGCCAGAGGGTTTCAGCACATTTTTACCAGGGTTTCAAAGAAAAACTAATACCAATACTCCTCAAATTGTTCAAAACAATAAAATTAGAAATAACATTGCAGAACTCTTTTTATAAGGCATCAGTCACCATGATACACTAACTACATAAAGACACAATGAAGAAATAGAACTACAAACCAATCTGCCTCATGAGCATTGAAGCAAAAATATTCAATAAAATACTGGCAAACTTAATCCAAGAACACATCACAACACTTATCGTCCATGATCAAGAAGAATTAATCCCAGAAATGCAGGAGTGGTTCAACATATAAAAATCTGTTTATATCATCCACCATATAAACAACCTGATATAAAAGATCCATATAATAACCTCATTAAATCTAACACTGCTGTATGATAAGGGTCTTAGAGAGATTAGGAACACAAGGAACATACCAAAATGTAATAAAGGCAATGTACAACATGCCAACATCAGACTAAATGGCTTGAAACTCAATGTGGTCCCACTAAAATCAGGAACAAGACAAGGCTTTCCACTCTCGTCATATCTATTCAATATAGTACTCAAATTTCTAGTAAGAGTAATGCTACAACATAAGGAGATCAGAAAGATAGATGTTGGAAATGAAGAAGTCAAACTATATTTGTAGATTATATGATAGTGTACATATGTGACCCTAAAAATTCTACCAAGGAATTCCTATAATTAATAAACACCTTCAGCAATGTGGCAGAATACAGAATTAATTTAAAAATTTAATAGCTCTCTTTTGTACAAACAAGAAAAAAGCTGAAAAAGAAATCAGGGAACCATCACTCTTTAAATAAATAGTTCCAAATAACATCAAATATCTTGGGGTAAATCTAACCAAAGAAGTAAAAGACCTGTATGAGAAGAACTTTAATTCACTGAAGAAAGAAACTGAGGAAGATATTAGAAAATGAAAAGATCTTCCATGTTCTTACATAGGTAAGATCAACATAATAAAAGTAAAAATCTTACCAAAAGCAATCTATAGATTCAATGCAATCCTCATCAAAATCCCAACACCATTTTTCACAGTTCTCAAAATAATACTCAACAGCATATGAAAGAACAGAAAAACCAGGATCACAAAAAAAAAAAAAAATACTGTTCAATAAAAGTGCTTTGGAAGGCATCACCATCCCTGATTTCAAACTATACTACAGCTTAGTACTGCCATAAACAGACTTGAGAATCAATGAAATCAAACTGAAGACCCTAATATTAATTCATACACCTATGAACAACTGAGTTTTGACAAAGAGGCTTAAAGTATATAATAAATAAAACTCCTTCAACAAATGGTGCAGGCATACCTGGATAGTGGCATGCAAAAGAATGCAAATAAATTCATATCTGTCACACTGTACAAACCTGAATTTCAAGTGGATTTAAAAACTCAAACATAAACTAACTTACACTGAAGCTGATAGAATAAAAGTATAAAATTGCCTTGAATATATTGGCACAGGAGACTACTTCCTAAATATAACACCATTAAGACAGATACTGAGAGCAACAATTAGTAAATGGGACCTCCTGAAACTGAGAAGCTTCTGTAAGGCAAAGGACACAGTCCATAAGACATAACAACACCCTAAAAGTGGGAAAAGGTCTTCACCAACCCTACATCTGACAGAGGATTGATCTCCAAAATATATAGAGAATTCAAGAAACTAGAGGTCAGAAGAATCAATAATCCAATTTAAAAATTTGGTACAGAGTTAAGTAAAGAATTTTTAACAAAATAATCTCAAATGGCTTAATGACACTTAAATGAATTGCTCAACATCCTTAGCCACCAGAGAATCCATGTCAAAACAACTCTGAGATACCCTCTTACACATGTCAGAATGGCTAACATAAAAAACACCCGACTAGCTAGAGTTCTAGGGAGCTGACTGAATCAAAAACAGCCACCTGGTAAACATCTGGAAAAAGAACTAAGCCCTCCATGGATAGGCAACTATCCACTGACATGAGCAGTATGTGGAGACTCAAGGGGAGGTTTCAGACTGTGTTTCTGTGCATAGATGGGCACCTTAGAGCCCATTCCCTCCAGAGGAACACCTAACCCAGTCTTGATATTAGGATGAGGAACTCAGACTTCCCTGGAGTAGATGCTGAGCTAATCTACCTTGAGACCTCTTGCCCTGTTTAGGGAGGGATGGGGGTACTGGGAGAAGGGAGGCTGAAGGCTGACTGGGAGGGTTTGGGAGGATGAAGGGAGTTGAAAAAAGGGGATACATAGATTAAATAGAAGACTTTATGCTATAAAAATAAATGAATAAATACATTAAAAAACTGAGGGCAACGTATGCTGAAGGGAATGTGGAGTAAGGAAAACACTCCTCTACTGCTGGTGGGAATGTAAACTTGTACAGCCACTTTGGAAATCAGTAAGGTAGTCTATCAGAAAATTGAGTCAATCTACCCAATGATTCAGCAATACTACTTTTGGGTATATACACAAAAGGTGCATATTATTAGCATAAGAATATTAGCTCAAATATGTTCATAGCAGCATTATGTATTATAATCCAAACATGGAAAGAACCTAGATGCTCCTTAACAGAAGAAAAGATTTAAAAATTGTGGTATATTTAGACAACACAACACTATCCATCAGTAAAGGAAAATGACATTTTGAAATTTGCAGGCAAATGGATGTATATAGAAAAAAAAAATCATCCTGAGTGAGGTAACACAAACTCAGAAAGATAAACATACTATATACTCATTGATAAGTAAATTTTAGATATAAATCACAGGTAACCAGGCTACAATCTATGACTGCTGAGCAGCTATGTAACTAGTAATAACTTAACATAAATATCAACAGAAGCCTTCCATCCTGTGATGGGGAACTAGAAAAGATCTTCTGAGTAAATTGGGCCACAGAAGGGAAGAGAGAAAATGAGGTGGGAAGAGAACATGAGGGAATGGGATAGTAGAGTTGGTGGAGCAATAGAGAGGGAGAATAATGAAATGGATATCTTGATAGAGGGAGCCATTGTGGGATAAAATAAAAACCTGGTGCTAGTGAAATATCCATGAAGTCACAAATATGACCCAGGCTAAGACTCCAAGTAATAGTGGAGAGAGTGTCTAAACTGTCTTTCCCCCATAATCAAGTGAATATCTACCCTAATTGTCATTATATAAACTTCATCTGGCAACTGATGGGAGCAGATGCAGAGATCTATATCTAAGCACTGGGTCAAGCTCCCAGTCCAGCTGAGAAGAGAGAGTGAGTTTACATTAGCAAAGGGGTCAAGAGCAAAATGAGCAAAATCCACAGAGACAGCTGATACTGTCAGCTTAAATTGGGAGCTCACTAACTCTGAAATGACTGCTGGACAACCTAAATAAGATGAACTAAGCCCTCCAAATGTGGATGACAGTAGAATAGCATGAACAGTTTGTGGGGCCTCTGGGAGTGTAACCAGAGTCTATTCCTAGTTAAGCTCATTTCCTATAAAGGAAAACATTGCTCACACTTGATACTAAGGGGAGAGGCTTGCTCCTAACTCAACTGGAAAAGCCACACTATGTTGAGTTACCCCAGGAATCCTTACCCTCTCTGATGAATGGAGGGGGGATGGAGTGAGGGAAACTGGGGGAGTACTGAAACAATAGGAGAAAGGGGAATCCATGGTGGGTATGTTAAAACTTTTTTTTAATAAAAAAAGACATTCATTTTTCCTTTAGAAGCATCCTATGGCATCTCACCTTCTTCAGTGTATTATCAGCTTTCAAGATTATTTTTCAATTTAATATGAATCGTCTTTTACATCTTGTCTTTCTTTAGCCTGCATTTCATCATGTATTTTTTTTACCTTGAACACAGATGGTATATTTATAATATCCTGTTCAATATTATTCTTTGAATTGTGTAATCTTTATCTCTTCAGTATTTGTTCCTATGAATTGACTTTTCTTATGGGTTAAAGATAATTTTTTCTAGTTATTTGATTGTCTAGTTCTTCTTTGCTTAAACAGCATAGAAAGTCTAAGTATGAATAGATATATACATATATATATATACAACCCAACTAGCTGATATTTCAGGGTATAGATGAGAGGAGGTTTGAGTTGTATTCTATTATTTTTCATGAAAATGCCAAAAATAGCCATGTACCATTCACTGAGTTGGCATCATCTCCCCTATGATTCCACAGTTCTTTATGAAATCCATATGTTCACATTTGCATGTTACTTTTGATTTATTTCTCCTGTGACACTGATCTGCATGTTTTCTTCTTCAGCAACATTACATCCTAATTATTATAACATTGGTAAAGTTATAAAAATAATTCATACATAAATCAAATTCTTTTTATTCACAATTTTTTTTTAGAATACCTCCATCTAATGACTTGAGGATGGTGATCTGATATTCAACTTTAGAACCACCAAAGAACAGACTGTAAATTACACAGAAGAAAAAGTATCATAATTTCAGGTACCTAGAAATATCTTAATTATATACTTCATAAAATCTGGGTAAATCTTATTTTATTTAAATAAAATTTTAAAATTTATTTTACATACCAACAATAGTCTGCCCTCCTCCTGTCCTCCAGTCCACCCCCTACATCCTGCTCCTCCTTCATATGCATTCAGAAAAAAGCAGGCCTTCATTGATTATAAACAAAGAATGGCACAACAAGCTGAGACAGGACTGAATTTCCTAGCCTTGCTTCAAGGCTGGGTGAGATAATCCAGCATGGGGAACAACTTTCCAATCTTCAAGAAATAAATACTTTCCACACAGGAGCTTTCTTGAGCTTAGACACACAGTTGATGTTAATAAACCATCAACATGCTTCCTAACATCACTGTAAAAATATTTGTTATTCCTTTACTAAAGTGGCAGAACACATCATAATTAGTTCTTCATAAAACTTAATAAATGTTAATTTTTATATTTTAATATTCCATTTTAAAATATGTTGTTTTTCAATGCAGTATAGCATGTTATAGATAATTCTTAATGTTCTCTCAAATTTGAACACTGACTAGGAATAAACTTCATGAACTCCTGTGTCATCTACTGCCTGAAATTACAGATATGTTACTTGACAAATATATTTATGATAAATATCCTCTAAAAGTATCTTTTTCAGTATAATGTTCTACTTAGTCTTGGTCATTTAATACTAATAACTGATTGTTTGGCCATTGTTTACCCTCTGAGTGGAGTTGGTAACTAAACTTATAAAATATCATTTCAGTTTCTGTGCTCTGAAGGAATTCTACCTGTCGATCTTCCACACCTGAACCTGAAAAATGAGATGGTATATGCAGCATCTTTAATTTTAAGACATGACTTAAAAAAGAAGATATGACAAAATAGCAGGTCAGGTAATTTTCTCAAATGCAGATGATATAGGTTGTTAGGTATTACTAAAATTTCTCACTTTTGCTTTTTCTTTCTCATAAAGGTAAACTTCAAATCATGTTTCTATGCAGCAAAGTTCTCTACCACTAACATTATGAAACCAACAGATCATATGAAGTGCAATGTCCCATGATAAATTTTCTTATCTCCATCTAACCTACCCTAATATCTTATTGTTATTCTTGAGTTCTAGCATCTATCCATGGAGATCATTTATCTTAATGTAAAAAACATATTTTACACTATAACATAATTTCACTTGTTTTAAAAATTATGAGTGTCTACGAATGGCTGAAAGGCACCTGAAAAAGTGCTCTTCATCTTTAGCCATCAGAGAAATGCAAATCAAAACAACTTTGAGATACCACCTAACACCTGTTAGATTGACTAAGATAAAAGGTACAGATGACAGCTTATGCTGGAGAGGATGCGGAACAAGGGGAACACTCCTCCATTGTTGGTGGGAGTGTAAACTTGTTC
>PVIH01002554.1:0-87515 GCA_004025045.1 Sigmodon hispidus
AAAGGAAAAAAAAACAAACAAACAAAAAAAAAAAAAAAGAAAATCATTCTCTCCATTTTCATTTCCCTTGGCATTATTAAATAGTTAGTTCTTATCCAAATTCATCTTTGGTTCATTTTCTTAATATTTTAGTGGATCATATATAAATTAAGAAATATGAATTTCAAATACAAATTAATAAATTTCAACTTTAAACTTTAAATATAAATAAAGAAAACTAATGAAAGACTGTTGAAAGATTTAATCTGTTAACAAATGAACCCTCAAACTGTGACAGGTTGTTTTGTGTTCCATTGCCAACTCTACTCACGCTTATTCCCAATAAATAAGACAAATCTGTAGACATTCTGACTCTAAGAGGAGTGAGGTAATGAAGCATGTAATCTGTAACTGAAGACTTTACCCAGTGTAAACATAGACTGTGGATGTCAGCCTGTCAAGAATATTAGGAAAAATGCAAACACTGTTATGCAAATTGTTTCACAGATGCTTTCTTGTATTAATGTATTTTTCTGATTCCTTGTCTGGATGTATCTGCGGCGGAAAACCTAAGAAAATGTGTCACTTTTCAAATTTACAGTTTTAAAATGGAGTACTAGCCAGCAGTAAGAAAAAATGATATTCTAAAATTTGCAGGCAATTGGATAGGTTTGGAGAATATCCTCCTGAGTGAGGTTCCACAATCCCAGAAAGAGAATCAGGGCATGTACTCAGTCATTAGCGGACTTAAAAAGAAGAAGAAGAAAAAAAAAGATGTCATTGTACAAAAGACCTCAAGGCTAGAACATAGCTAAATGACACAAAGCCTCACTTCTGCATAGATGGCCTCTGGCAGGGGTGTGGGTGAGGAAAGAGTTGTTTTCTTTAAGGCTCTGGCCACAAGGAGTTTAATTATGCTCCAGTAAGTAAATGAGCAGCATGAAAGTGTGTTTTTGTAATTGGGGAGATCATAAGAGTGCATATGAATCTGAGAGAACTGATAACTGAGTTTGACGGGGTGCATGATGTCAAATCACCAAATAATAAATATATAAATAAAAAACTATACTACTCTATACTATACATACACAAGTATGCATGCCCATACACACACACACACATACACACACACACACACACACACACACAGAGACAAATATGCATATATAATGGAAGAGTGGTTCCCACTGCTACTCCTGCAATAAAACTCATTTATTTCAAGTTGATCTATTGTTTTTACAGTAATTCAATATTTTTCTGTAGTTTTTCCCTTGGTCAAATCATGCAAAACTCTCCTGTAATCTACCATCATCTTCATTTAGAAATTACCCTTGAAATTCTCTTCTTTATGACATGTTATTGGCCTTAATGTTGTTTTCTTTTTAAAACTCTTTACTGAAAAGTATCTTTATAATTTGACACCTTTTGATTTTCTTTGTCATAAAAAACCTTGTATGTTTCTAAATTACGCTGTGTTCAATTATTCGTGATCCATTTCCTTCTATTAAGTCAATCATAGTAGACAGTTATTCTTTACTACCCTAAGTACTTGTGTTTTGGTTAACACAGAAGAATTTGTATTACATGCTAATTCTTTAGGTTTCCATTTTGCTGGATTTATCAACAGTACTTTATATCAAGGATAATATCTTGTAGAATTTTTAATCTTTTTTATTGGTGCTGGGGAATCAGATCCAAGGCCTTGGGTATGCTAGACTTGGGTATCTATGACTGGTTTCCATAGTTTTATACAGGGACATTTAAGATCTACAAATAATTTTTTCCTGCTCTTCTAGTTCTTCTTTGTCATTTGTCTTTTTCTTTTCAACCTCTAAATGTTGCCATGCAGTTTTCTTTCAATGTTTCATCACATATATCTTTATAGTTATTAACTATAGATGTATGTGTGCTACTAATGAATTCCAGATTGTTTATGTCTTACACATCGTATATGTAGCAACTCCAAGGCCAACCTTTAAAGCCTCTTTTGTTTTGCAGCCTACAAGCAGATATCGTACATTCTGGAGACTCTTTCTTCAAGTGTGTATAGCATCTAACCTCACTTCAACAGCCCCAGTGTCACTCCCAATAACCTTTGTCCTCATCTGCTTGGTTCCAGCCCTATCACTATTTTGTTCATTATAATCAGTAAAACTAAAGTATAAACACGAGTCACACCATTCCCCTTCACTAGCTTCGTATTTACTCCTTTACATCTTTGAGTAAATGACACGGAGATATCACAGTCTTACCTGTCTTCTTCTAACTGTGTCTCCAACCACTTCTACCTGCTTTCTTTTCTTCTAAATACTGACTTTTTTAATACCTACAGGAAATAAGGCATCTTACTCCTCTGAAGTCAGCCATTGTTGTTATTTTGCTATATGTAGAGAAGTTTCTTCTATTTTTTTTATTTCTTTGTAGAGTTTTACAAAAGTCTTCCAAATATAGACTGAATTTGACATTACAGTCAAAAATATGACTTCTTTGATATTATTCATTCTTGTTTTCTGCACTTTATAGTTTCTTTATTCCTTAGTATAATGCATATACTATGAATTTTATGTATTTATCTTATCTATTTTCATGACTGCTAGTGTAAGAGGTATTCAACATCAGGGCTATGAGTTGAGTTCTGTTTGTTGTTTGTTTATTTCCTATTGTTCTCCAACTGTCTGGAATATTATTTGGTGCATAGGAAAGACAATGAAGAGTGATGAGAAGAATAAATGCATAAAGTACAAATAAATGCATGCATACTGCATGCTTTTAGTGTCATGGACTACTATGCCAGTTTTTAACAACATCATTTAGAAAACCATTCATCAAATAAAAAGCATTCTATAATTCTTCCTTTAGAGAAGTCTTTTACTAGAATTAAAAATAAAAAGTAGTTAATGTTGGGTCACTCACGCTGCCAATACAGTAACAAATTTTTGACTTAGAGAAACTAGAAAAATTTTGTGCCCACTAAATCAAATATGAATTTTGATTGCCAGTCATAGAAAACATTTTTCAAAAAACTAATAATTATGAGGCATCTAAAAAAACATTATGTATTTCAGAATCTCTCTGCTAGTATATGAAAATCAGTCATACCTTACTGGCCATCATTTTTTACAAACAAATTTATGTTACTGGTGTTTTATGTTGAAGGACAGTAGACAATGGGAACTAAGATACTTTCCTTCATTTACTTTATACATTTTTGAGTGCTACATGATTTCTTTGTTTCAATATCATAAGCTGAATGTGCTTCACTTAAAAATATATGAAAGGCTATGTGTATTTTGGCTAGAAGTTAAAGGAAACTTATGAAAGCAATTTAGATATTTTTTTCAAATTAGAGAATTAGTAAATGTATAAATTATCTTCAATGTTGCTTAAATAATAAACTACTCTATTTCATAGCTAGCCTTGAACTCACAGAAACAGAGAAAGTTCTGTCTCTGGAGTTATGGGATTAAGGGTGTTGGCCACACACTTGTCAGGTTTCCCTGTGCTAGGATTAAAGTTGTGTGCTATTAAATCTCAGCTGTTTGCCCTTGTACTCAAGGATCAATAAATGCCTGGACTGTCTGCCTAGGATTTGACTGTGTGCTATCTCCTCAATATTTCAAGTTTTATTAAATATGTAATATATAACCACAGTTGTGAGCCACCATGTGGTTGCTGGAAATGAAACCTCTGGAAGAACAGCTAGAATTCTTAACCTCTAAGCCATCTCCCCAACCTATTTTATAAAATACTCTTGGTAATACATAGTAATTTATTATTTTTTTAGTATATTTTGCATAGGTTAGCAAAGCAAATTCTTGGCTTCTATGCAATGTTAATTTACTTAATTATTATGATTTATCACAAATAATAAGCAAAGTTAGTGAAATACAAGAGTTAAATTTAGAAGTTATTTTATCTCTGTGAAATGACACAATACAATTAGTACTTGCAAATTTACATTGCAAAAAGTCAGATATTTGAAGGAAGGCTTTATTCTCAAATCATACACAGGGTCTGTTTCACTTCACACTTTGAAATAAAGGTCATTATAAGTAGAGAATCCTTTTGTTTAGAAAATCATTTATTATGTGGCTTGAAAGTGCATCATTCTATGTGGTTAAAGAAACACAACTATCTAAGGGCATTAAGAAGTAGTTGCACATGAGGAACATATGCTCTACCACTAGGCTACATCTCCACCCTACCCAATCTTGATATTAGGATGAGGAAATCCAACTTGCTTGATGTAGATGCTGAGCTAATCCACCTTGGGACCTCTTGCCCTTTCTGGGGAGGGGATGGAGGGATGGGGAGGAGGGAGGCAGAAGGCTATCTAGGAGGTTTGGGGAAGGGAAAGGAAGTTGAAACAAGGGGATACATGGATAAGAAATGCTTTATTCTGTAAACATAAATAAATAAAAAAGTAGCTGCAACATAGAGCTTCAAAAATTGATAATTTGAGAGACTATTTAGTGATAATCTACTATTTAATGACTTTCTAGATACCTGTTATTTATTTTTTTGCTAGGTTTAAATTTGTGACTTTAGGTGGCTAATGGAATAGAAAAGAAATGAAAGACTTTACTTTGAGGGTAGGAGGGTAGGCTCTCTTCTTTTTAGTACAGTATGACTAAGCAGAAATTATATATAACATAGACATATAATATATATATGTATATATATATGAAAATGTGGCAATACTAGGTTTTATAATTAATTAATAAAATTGCCTTAATTATATATATATATATATATATATATATATATATATATATATATATGCCACAAATTCAATAGCTATTTTTCTGAGACCATAAAGCTGTGCTTGGTAAAAACCAAATTGAGACTCATAGCAACAAAAGATTAGGTACCTACAAAGCTTTATTAAATGGGACTTTGACATCATTGCAAACATAAAGATTCAAAATGGGATTATGTGACTTTGGTCATTTTTGATAAACAATGAAAATTTTATTAATTGATAATTAAAAATATATTATGTATTGTTGACAGAGGTTTCTCAGTCTTACCTAGTCCTGTGGTTCAGATAAATCTTTCCTACACACAAATCAGCAGCCACTTATGTAATAATTATTCAGTGGTTTATATTAATTACAAACTCTGACCAATGGCTCAGGTTTCCTACTTGTGAGCTCTTGCATCTTATGTCAACCCATTTCTATGAATCTATGTATCACCACATGGCCAGTGGCTCACCAATATTTTCACAACTTGCTTCTAGGGTAGCTGGTCCACTTCTCCCAGCTTCTTTCATTCTTCCTCCTTGTAGTTTTCTTGGATTTCTTCCTTGGCTATGTCCTGCCTTTTTGTAGGCCATATCAGCATCTTCATGAACTAATGATAGCAACACATAACCACAGCACACAGAAAGATAGCAATGTGTTTTACTGAATGTTGCTCATTTTCATTTATTTAGTTTTGAAAATAGAATCTCATTGATTGATGCAAAACTGACTTGGAATGAGAAATACAAGTACTGTTCTGCTAGACGAATTCCAAGGCATGAAGGGAAGATTCCAAATGTTTTGCTACACCAAAAGGCAGTCAGAGATCAATATAAAGGTTTGGCAAATGTCATAGAAGATCTGGAGCATATTTTCTGATATGGTAGCTCCTTAGAATTGAAACACATGACATGGAGACACCAATTGTCTCCTCATTTTGTATGTTTATAAACTCTGAAATATTTAATTGCCAGAAATAAGGTGACAGAGACACTACAAAAATATTTGCAAGACAATATAGCTGTCTTTTGAATGACTTACATGCCAGAAAATATTTGTAAGTCTTCTGATTCCATATATTTTCTTTTGAAAGACAAAATAATCTAAATTACTTTCTGAATTTCTTTTTTATTTTGGTAACTGCCACTCTTATGTCAATTTCTCTAACTGAACAACTACAGGAAACTAATCAGATGGAAATAACATTAGAACTGTCTCATTTTTCCCTAAGTATTTTCTTTCCTGACATTGCCCACCTGTGATTTTCTTTTCTGAATTTTCAACACTCACTTTTGCATTTCTATAACTACCTCTTTTTTCATTATGGTTCTTATGATGCTAGTTAGAAATGTCAACTCTGTCTCCTGTACACCAGAATAATTTAGGGACACCTGTAATGGTGTCTCTAGCATGCATTTCACTGATTTTCTTGCTTGCTAACTTATAAGCTTCTAAGGGGTAACTCTAATTCACCTATCTTTTAACCTCCTGTATATTTAGCTACAACATTTTACTTAATATATGTTCAATATATATTCGTTGCATAAAATTTTTTTATATGTTGATTTTTTTATTAAAATTCTCATAACATCCTTAATTTCATGCATAATTATTAGTCACACAGCTACATTAGGTCTGTTTAAAATGAAATATTAACCTTATTAATATGAGCTTTTAAAACAAAGCAATTTGTGTTTCTCTCCTTTGCTGTAAAAGAATGATTAGCATAAATTAAGCCTGTCAGTGTTACACTTTTTGGGCCACGCATTTTAGAAACATGTGAGCAGCTGCTTCTACATTAAGGGTTTGGTATTCAGGGAAGGGTCCACAGGGGTCAGTTAATACGGTTTCTGGAGTTCTGAGAGACAGTGCATATCTATGCCCACTCTGATAAAGGCCTATCTATCTACTGTTAAAAGCTCTCTTGAGGTTTGCAAAAGAACTGTGGCAGATACTGAGTTGGTTGACTTTGAAAGCTTAAAAATGTCACACCTGCACATCAGTTAGACAATATTTAGCTCAGCCATGTAAATAATTTAAAAGATCTGTTCTACCTATGGTTATCACCATTATGTTAATAGAAAAAAGTGTAGTCTCATAAAAAGAAAGGCAGCATCTCAGAAAACACAAGAGATGGTTTTTCTCTATAGCTTCATTCTCTTTGGGTACTATCCACACAAGTTAGGGCTGCCAGTTCCTAAGGTAGACAGCACTGTCCAGTGTCTGGCCTGGGACATGACAAGTTGTCCCTTTAACTCTTGATAACAGCAATCCAGGTCATGGCTTCCCAAATTCTCAGGATGCCTGTGAGTTTCTATGCTATGATTTTATATTTTATTCCTGGGAAATACTAAGGAAGACTTCAATGATTACATTAACAGTGACAAATTCTATGTCTGATATGTCTTTTTATAATTTAAACTGTCTAACTTCTTAGAGTTAGGCTGTTCAGAATACTTCATTTCTTCATTCACAACTATAAAAATTTAACTTTTATTTCAGTAGTACAATATTTTCAGAACTATTCAATAATAAAAGAAATATTCTTGATTGAGAATTTAGTGTAAATTCGAAATGCCAACTTGTACATTCAACATGATTTGTATCACAATTTTTTGAAGGTTTATATTAACACCAAATACACCCCAAGGGAATATACCACCACTATGTGGTTGGAGGATTATAAATAACTTTTAATCTTTTGATTTTTCCTGAAACTTTCTTATATCTATATTAAGCTTTTTAGTCTTTCTATAATACAGATGATATTATTTTAAAAGGGAAGTAAAATGGATATGGTTATAGAGCACATTTTTATTTAAATATTTTGTAGACTTAAGAAGAGTATGGCAGTTCTGGGGACAAGTGACATGAATTCAAATTCTGACTCCAGCTAGCTTAATGGCACATTCTTGTAATGCCAGCACTCAGACTGATTGTTCTACATACCAATTACTAAGCTATCTAGAAATATATATTACCGGATATAATTTTGTCCTGTAGAATTTTGACAGTTAAGAATATATTTGTTTTCCTCTGCAGTGAATTCCCCCTCCCACACACAAAAGTTTTTAATTGTGGCCTCTAGGGATTCCTTTTTTGCAACTTGAAAAAAACCGAATGGACTTGTCATATACATTAGGATGTGCCCAAGGATAAACCATAGCGTATGATGCAGTTATGACCTCTGTGCTCATTAACTCATGAGTCCCATTAAGCTCTTCTTCCACCCCCTACTTGCATTTCCATTATTATTAATTAGTGTTATTATTACTGTTCTTAAACAATAATATTATTGCATTGCTAATGTCTTCCATAGAAGATTGTATAAAATGTCAAATTTGAGAAACAGAAAATATTGATTGTATATTGCATACACAAAAATAATAGGACTACCACGATTCTTCCTGTTGTTTACAATGATAAATTTTTTGTACTTGGTTTTGTTGTAATGATGTCAGCATAGAAACTACTTAAAAGAATTTGAGATTATTAAAGACATGCTTAAATTTATATTGCAAATACTAGCTGTGACTTACTTTCTCCTTCTTCTTTCTTTATATTCCCAACATATTCATCCTTATTAGGTTTGAAAAAATCTGAATATATTGCACTTTATTATATGAATTGCTTTTCATAGAGGCAATTTAATATACTTTTAGTTTTAACTTGAATTTTAATCATTATATTATTTTATTTTTCAAGTCACAATTTGAAACTTCTATAATTATTTTTATTGATACTATAAATGGGTGCTTATCATGTTATCTTGAAATTCCTATTATATTACATACCAAATTTTAAAAATAATTCAGTCATCAGATATATGTGTAGTTGGTCTCATATCTTCAATATGTGCTTTATGAATGAGGCCATTAGTACTCAAAGAGATTTATGTTGTACAGTTGAGATATTGTTACATTTTTCTTTACATTGTGCTATGAATAAGAACATTATGACAGAAGTTTGCTGTAAAAATAAACACATTAATTTCTCTTTTACCTCACAGAAGTACAATCACCTTTCTTTTAGAAAACATAACCTCCAAATATGATCATTAATATATTTTGGAGCAAATACTTCCACATTAATATCATTTGAATTCTTCCTAAGTGACCACAGGCTGCCAGATGCATGGCTTGCTAGTCTGGCCACTGCTCTTTAATTTTCTATTTTTAATATAAAAAATTATATTAGCCATTGAGAAAGAACCCATTCTCTGCCATTGACTAATTGGCAGTGATAAAGGGGCTGCATTTGTATTACAAGAAAATGACATAACAGATTGATGTTGACCTGTGCTCTCTAGGAATCAAGCTGAAGAGGCTGCTTCACACCATCTGGAATAGACAATGAGAGGTGGCAAATTTCATGCAACAAGGAGAAGGAAAGAGTGCATTTCAGATGCCACATATCTGAACTGACACTGTGATGTGTGCAAGTGCAATTGCCCCTGTCAAAATACTTTTTTTCTTTAACCATACTTGGTCTAATGCAATCAAACCACAGTGTGGAAACCTGACATATCCTCTTAGGTGAGATTTGTCTTGGAGTAAGTAATAAAGCCACACAGCTTCCAGATTGTGACACCACAATTTAAATGATGTTCAAAAGAGAAGAAAAAGTAGAAAAACAAAAAAAGTTATATTGGCCCATGGAAAAATATGCAATATTTTGAGAATTCTCTGTAACAACTCATTTTTGTACTTTTATTAGTTCCTGGCAACACTTTATAACTGAACAAGAATCAAGTTGTTTAAAATTTTAAGTTGATAAAACTCCCAGTTGCACACTCATATATGTTTTTCTTACTTAATTTTTATCTATTCATAATAAGTTTTCCAACTTCTTTTTAAACATTTCTAACACTTAGAACAAATTTATGAGATAATAATCTTGAGTGAGTTAAAGGGGGCTAACATTTCTTAGATAGAATTTCATGTTTATGATTACAATTAACATTAGCATCATCATTAATTATATTTTTATATATTTATGCTACAATATATAAATACTTGTAATGATATAAATACTAAAACAATCTAAATCACAACTAAAACTAGTAAAAATTATTCAAGTCAATAAGGCTTAAAACAAAATTTTTATTTGACACAGGTACTCATAGTTTTTGTGGCCTTTTCTGGCTTAGAATAATACCCCTTTTGGTCCAGGCTGGTGTTGAACTCACAAGATCTGCCTCCAGAACGTAACTGGATATATTTTCCAATTTATACTTTACTTCAAATACAAAATGTAAAATTTTAATGTTTTGATCAGACATTTTTTAAAAATGAGTTTACAAATTATTTTATTTTGAAATCTAAAACTAACAAGGTGACTGTGATTTCTAATTTAATTCACATGCAAATGAAATTTTTATAAAATTTTTAAAATTTGATAATCATATTTAAATAATTCATACATATGATTATGGTTTATTTTGATAGGTTTATTAATAAACTGAGTTCTTCTTTAGTTATATTCTTTTTTTGTTTTTAATGTGCTCAGTTTATTCATATGAAATGCATGTAAATACACATGCAATATATGAAAACTGAGTATATAAAGTGGATTTTCTTTAAGCATATAAACTTGGTCTCTGTGGATAAAGAAATGAAGTAAACATATTTAATAGTTGAATTCAAATATATAATTCATGTACTTAATGATTTATGTTAAATAACTGATAAAATTACAAAGGATATTGTTAGAGATTAAAATATTGTATTAACATAATTACCAAGAAAAAGCAATACTTCCATAATTAAAAAACTATGTTCATAGCCACATTATCTGTAATAGCAAGAACCTGGAAACAATCTAGATGTCCCTCAACTGGGAAATGGATTAACAAACTGTGGTACATCTACACAATTGAGTACTACTCAGCAGTGAGGAAAAAAAAAAGATATCCTAAAATTTGCCGGCAAATGGATGGATTTGGAGAATATCCTCCTGAGCGAGGTCTCACAATCCCAGAAGGATAAGCAGGGGATGTACTCACTCATTAGTGGACTTTAAACAAAAACATTCTTATTTCATTGAAAGATGATGGGTGAATAAAGTGATTTAAAATGCGCGCACACACACACATACATACACACAAACCTTGTCTGACTGTTGAAGGGCTGCTTTGCAGAAATTTGTGGTGGCCATAGTGCATCCATGGGCATTAGCTGTGACCTACTGTGCTTTCTTCATCTGTAACTGAGCCTAACCTGGTTTGGGGAGCTTTAGATTTTATATTTTATGTTTCATGTATTTTTACAAAAAAGAGACATTTTATTACTATATTTTTAGCTATCCTGAATGTTTTGCTTTTTATATAAAGTTTGATATTGATTTTCAAAAAAAAAGAAAGAAAGAAAGAAAGAAAGAAAGAAAGAAAGAAAAAATTGGTAGAATTAAGCTCCAGAATTTCCTCCTGCTTTCTGTGGCTAGAAACATGAGTTGTAACAATTTTTAATAATCATATAAAATTCTACTTTGTAAAGATTACCTGTATTAAGTTCATCTTAATATCACATGTATCAGTTATTAAAATCTTGGAGTAGTTTACATGGATATTCCATATATTTTAATTATCTTATTCATGGATAAGTAATTATACAAATAGATGCAAATATGAAATTGGTTTCCTTATTTTTTTAGAATGTAGTGAATAGCTGGATTTTAGAACATTGCACTATGGATAACCAATCAATTCTTTTTTTTTTCTTCTTCATTTTGTATTTAACAAAAAAACAGTTACATAAATTTAAAATGAGGAAAAATTAACAATAACTATAAAGAGGATAAGAATCATAAGCATGGCTTATCAATGGTGGTAATGCAAATAAGATTGCTACACATATATTTACTTTGTGTTCAGCTTTCCCTCTGAAATTTTTTTTCCCATCCCTGTATATCCTTATTCAAGGTCCCTTCCCCCTCCCACTACATCTTGTCATTTTTCTTCTCCGCAACTCCCCATCCCCTCCCTGGGCAGGGAGCGGAGAGTCCTATGGTCCCACTGACCCATTAATGCTTGGATCAGTCTCCTCTCCTGGCCAAATCCAGTTTTGTCCCCCCTCCCTCAAGAGTAAGTCTGGTGTTCCTATCACTAGTGGTCTCTAAACAAACAAACAAGAAAAAAAAGCCAAACATGCCCAAGTGGCAAACCGTAAACCACAACCACTGAACAGCCTGGGATCAGAAGCACCCTGGACTGACCCTTCGAACCCCACTCCAACCAATCAATTCTTGACATATTTTGTTGAATATTGTGACATAAAATATTTTGCCCAAAAAGATAGTTTGAGATGGGTATGGGTCCTTGATATCAGTCATAAAATATGTGATATGTAAGCATGACATTCCAATGAGAGAAAATCTAGACCAAACAAAATTTTTTTCAGAACTTGAAAGATTGTAAATCAGTTACAAATTCCTAAAATCTAGGAGGGGGCTGGGATGGGATCATCTGTCAATGGGTTTATTATTATTAGTGTTATCATTATGCATTTTATGAAGAATGCATAATAATAATAATACTAATAATAATAGATTTTTGATACAGAAACTCTCAATGTAGTTCAAGATGGCTTGGAGCTCATGGCCCATATCTTTTTGATTACACTGCTATATTTGACTCAATTATTTTTTAGAGGGATGAAATAATTCTAAAACTGTATGGCTATACATAACTTTCTCTCTGCTAAAATCTCTAAGTGAATGAGCTGCATGGTATGTGAATTATATATCAATGAAGCTTTCATTTTTTTTCAAAATTAAAAGCATTCAAAGATCATCATACACATGAATTAATAGAAAATAATTTAATAATCTATGAGAAACCAATAGTAGAAATTGTAATAAATATTAATTACAAGCTTCTCAAATAAATTTATGTCCATAGAGAAATGTTAAAATCATTAAAGATTGCTTCCTAAATAGAGACATCTTGTTGGACAATGTAACCACCCTTGCAAAACAACATTTTTTTTAACATCTTTAAAATGTATTATATTCTCAATAATGAATAATAAAGCATATTTTAAGATAGTATAAAGGCATTTATATTTATCTATATTTTCTTTAAACATATTATATATTATTTCATATGGTTTTTAAACCTAAAGAATACTGTCTCCTATTTTATGAATACTTTACTTCTGTTATTTACTTGGCTATAATTGTTGTATCTAGTTTGTTCTAGAAGTAGGTTTCTTCTTTTCTACGTGACTCCTAGGAGGCATTCTATTTTCACTGATGAATTATAATAATCTTAAAGTTTAGAAGACAAAACAGTCCTCTATTACTTGTAGGGTTGGTGAAAATCTTTTCCCATTCTGTAGGCTGTCGTTTTGTCCTATTGACAGTGTCCTTGGCTTTGCAGAAGCTTCCTAGCTTCCGGAGATCCCACTAATTGATAGCTGGTCTTAGTGTTTGTGGCACTGGTGTTATATTTAGGAAGTGGTCGCCTGTGCCAATTCGTAGAAGTGTATTTCCCACTTTCTTTTCTATCAAGTTCAAAGTGACTGGGTTTAAGTTGAGGTCTTTGATCCACTTGGATTTGAGTTTTGTGCAGGGTGACAAGCTCAGATCTATTTGCATTTTTCTACACACTTCCATCCAGCTATGCCAACACCTTTTGTTAAATATACTATCTTCTTTCCATTGAATGTTTTGGGCCTCTTTGTCAAAGATCAGGTGTTCGTAGGTTTTTGGGTTAATGTCTGGATCCTCAATTCTATTCCATTGGTTCACAAGTCTTTTTTTATGCCAGTACCAGGCTGTTTTTATTACTGTAGCTCTATAGTATAGCTTGAAGTCAGGGATGGTGATACCTCCTGAGGTTCTTTTGTTGAGTAAAATTGTTTTGACAATCCAGGCTTTCCTGTTATTCCAAATGAAATTGAGTATTGTTCTTTCAAGGTCCTACAAGTGATAGAGGACTGATCTCTAAGATATATAAAGAGCTCAAGAATCTAGAGCCCAAAACCTTGAATAACTCTGTCAAAAAATGGGGTACAGATCTAAAAAGGGAATTCTCAGCAGAGGAACTCCGAATGGCTGAAAGGCACCTGAAAAAGTGCTCTTCATCTTTAGCCATCAGAGAAATGCAAATAAAAACAACTTTAAGATACCACCTAAAACCTGTTAGATTGGCTAAGATAAAAGGCACAGATGACAGCCTATGTTGGAGAGGATGCAGAGCAAGGGGAACACTCCTCCATTGTTGATGGGAGTGTAAGCTTGTTCAGCCACTTTGGAATGCAATATGGCGGGTTCTCAGAAATTTGAGAATCAATCTCCCCAAGGACCCAGCAATATCACTTCTGGGTGTATACCCTAAAGAGGCACATTCACACTCCAAAGTATTAGCTCAACTATGTTCATAGCAGCATTATTTGTAATAGCAAGAACCTGGAAACAACCTAGATGTCCCTCAACTGAAGAATCAATTAACAAACTGTGGTACATCTACACAAGGAAATACTACTCAGCAGTAAGAAAAAAATGATATCCTCAAATTTGCAGGCAAATGGATGGATTTGGAGAATATCCTCCTGAGCGAGGTATCACAAACCCAGAAAGATAAGCAGGGGATGTACTCACTCATTAGTGGTCTCTAAACAAACAAACAAGAAAAAAAGCCAAGCATGCCCAAGCTGCAAACCACAACCACTGAACAGCTTGGGATCAGAAACACCCTGGACTGACCCTTCGGATCCCACTCCAACTATAGGAACACCTGACTCACTCTTGAGGGAGGGGGGACAAAACAGGATTTGCCAGGATTGGAGACTGATCCAAGCATTATTGGGTTAGTGGGACCATAGGATTGTCTGCTCCCTGCCCAGGGAGGAGATGGGGAGTTGTGGAGAAAAAAAAAATGACCTGATGTGGTGGGAGGGGGAAGGGACCTTGAATAAGGATATACAGGAATGGGAAAAAAAAATTCAGAGGGAAAGCTAAACACAAAGTAAATATGTGTGTAGCAATCTTATTTGCATTATCATCCTTGATAAGTCATGCTTATGACTTTTATCTTCTTTATAGTTATTGTTAACTTTTCAGCATTTTAAATTCATTTTTACTGTTTTTCTTGATAAATACAAAATAAGTAAAGAAAAAAAAAGATAAAACAGTTTTTCTCATACCCATTGTTTATTTGTGTCTGTAGTGAAGGAGAGATTAACCGAAGAAACACATACTAAGTATATTTCATAAAAGTTGTAATCTAACACAGAAGACAAGAGAAGTAAAGGCTGAGGGCAGTGAAACACTGGTAGTCTTTACATTTTACCTGGGGGGTAGGAAGATGGTGGTGGAGAATCAGATAATGCAAAAGGTGTAAAATAAACAGCTTTACTGGGGAAATATTAAGATCTGTTTGTTCAGATATTCTGTCTCCATGACTAAAGAAATAAAGATGTCCCTTTCCTCATCTAGGGAGGTGGTGAGGGCATGTCTCCAATGAGGATTGCAGGACCTGTTTCAGGAGAGGAGGTCCAGAGTGAAGTTAGACAATTTTTTTTGATTCTGTTGTTATCTTAAATGTCAAGTTGCTATATCTGAGTATGTGTATCTTGAACCATTCAAATGCAAACATTCATGCCAGTCTATGTCTTACTTTAATTTTATAAATAATTATATTTATGTAGATATCCAAGGTCAATTTAAAATTTCCTAATACAATACTTTTGAGCAATTCAGGTGTTTGAACAACAAGAAATATTTTTTTGACATAACATTTAAATTTCCTGGTTAGGAGATCTCAGTACTTCTCTATTTTCTGTATTTGTGTATTACTTTCCCTCTTAATGTATGACATTTTCCATTTAACTAGATTTCCCTCCTCTAAAGAGATTGCTATTCAATGCTGTAGGATTAGCCTCCTAGCAGATAAAAACATTTTCTTCTTCCACTGACTTTGTGTTCATATATTATCATAATTTTCTATTTCATACCTCTCCATGTCTGAAGGAATGTAGCACATTATCATTATAAAAACCTCCTGATAAAGCTCAATTGTACTTTCAAGTGAACACAAACCTGAGATTACCAGTAAAAGCCAGCTTCCTCACAAGGAAATGCTTTGAATGGATTGAAATTCTACTTCTGTGGCATAAAAATACCAAGAAGCAGATTTTGTATTACATTAATAGAAAGTCTGAGGAAGGAGAGAAAATGATGATGGTAAGTGTACAAGTATCTTTAGCTCGATTCATGAATTGAATTAAAATTACCACTTTAATAACATGTTGAATGGTGATTTATTCAGAAAACACAATTTGCTATAAATTTTCATATACCATTGTCAGAAATGTAGAGAATTTATTAATTATTTTATGTATATAGAAAGAAATGAAAACACACCATAGTTAAGAGATTTGTTGAAGAAAGTGTAAGACCTGCCCCAGGAGTTAGAGCTCACAATGCATATTCAACTCTTATTCTGAAATACTTTTTATAAAGATTTTTAGAGAATGTATTTAGCACTGTATAGAAACATTGAGTAAATACATGTTGTGTTGCTTAAGTCATTATATCTCATAAGGAACATGGAATATGACAAGCACTTTTAGTATGTATCATGGTCACAGCTGCATGATTTAGCATAAAATTTTCAAAAACTTTGGAAAAATTTATGGAATTCCTTATTTGCTATTGTGAATTTCTTATGAGACTCATTGGATTAAATTGGGTCATCTTCATTTTTCCTTTGAAATGGCTAAGTTATAATTTAGTTTATATTTTAAAAATAATAAGCTTTGTTTACTAGTACATGTTACTAAGAAGCACTTAAATATCAGAGACAGACAGATCTCTGTGAGTTTGAGGCCAACTTTGTCTGCATAGCAAATTTCAGGCCAAACAGGTCCATATAATGAGACTTTGTCTCACTGAACATATATTTCTCAATTGACTCCAGTTATTTTATATCCTTTTGTCATATTTCTCTATTACTGTTTTCTACCTGTAATTCTAACTATAAACATACACAAATACCCTCAGTGCTCCAAGTCTTAATTTTTTAATAACATATTTTATTTTTAAAACTATTAAGTTTAAAGGGGAGAAGAGTGAGTGACTGGGAGGGGTGAGGGGGAAGGAGACAAGGAGATAAATGGATAAAAATATGACTTTATTCATAATATATATATATTTAAAATGATTTAAAAAAAAACTATTGAATTAAACTAGGGAAAAACTATTAACTCAATAAATAAACAATAAAATGTGGAAAGATACAAAATCTAGAATAAGTCAAACTTCACATAACATTTTGAGAATCATAGTTCTGTCTAATAGCTCAAAGTGACCCAGGCCAAAGTATTTGTCTATCTTGTAATTAAGTCATAGCAGATCTAAAGTCAAAGTAACATGTCAATATTACATTGCAAACAAAATGTCATGTCTCAACCCCATACTAAAATTTTTAAAAATCTCTTTTAAACAACACACAGAATTACTTATGGAAGTACAATATTTTTGTATAAGTGCCATTAAGGACACAGAGATTTAGGCACAGTTTTTCATTTAGACTGTAGATTTGATCTGTTCTACCATTGTCTACCCAAATAACCACACAGAGACTTAATATTAATTATAGATGCTTGGGAGATGGCTTAGGCTTGTTTGCTTTTCAGCTAACTCTTATAACAAATCAATCCATTTTGTTTTTTAAATCTACATCCTGCCATTTAGCATTGCATTTTTTTTTCATCTAACACCTGCTATTTCCTCCCTGTTCCCCACCAAGTCTAGCCTTGTGGTTTCTCTGATTTTATCCTTTTCCAAGCATGCTCTCTGACCCCAAAATCTGTCTTAGCTCTTGGTCAATTAAATTCTTATCAACAATGAGAACAACAAATCTTCACAGTGTGCAGAAGAATTGATTATTCCACAGCACAGAGACATGTAGATATGGTCTGTATTTTTGTGGTGCTTATGATTTTTTTAACCTTTAGAAATGACAAATATTTACTTTTCTTCATATTAACATAACTGTTTTTTTACCTTTTATAATACTAAGTAAATATGTTGCAATTAAATAAGTCAGGCAATCATTTCACCATAAAAATACAAAGAAGTAATTTACATAGAATATTGGGAAAATACACAAATTCTAATGTTTTGAGCGAAATTTTTCTACCATCCACTTCATTGAGTAAATATTAGTCACTTAAGTCACTTGTCAATAGAATGATGTCAATGGTGATCATTGGTCCTGGAAAGAACTGTCGCCTTTTATTTTTTATAATATACTTCATTATAAATTATTAAATGTCTATGTAAGTAACCATAATAATAACATTCTTCATAACAGTTCTACAATGGAAAATTCTGAATATTCCACCTTTTTCTGGAGCAACTCATCCTTGTTTCTTCTGTTCACTTTTAATATTTAAGGTCTTTTTGGAGCATTGTAAACTGTACCATATAAATATTTTATACTTAAAAGTAGAATATTCGGTAAATATGTTGGTTTTTAAACGTTTTTATTTTTTTAATTGTTTTAAATTTAAAATAGACTCATTTTTCATATCTCCTGACCAAAGTTTACCCTCCCTCCACTCCTCCTTGCTCCGCCTCCCACCTCCGCTGTTCCCAAGTTACAAATACCCTTGGTTTCCTTTTCTGAAAAGATCTGGCCTCCAAAAGACAACAACCAAACAAGACAAAACAGGGTATAATAAGACAAGGCAAAGCAATGCTCTAGGAGGAAAACAGTCTCAAGAGAAGGCAAAAGAGTCAGAGACACCTACTCCCACTGTCAGGAGGCCCTAAAAACACCAATCTAATAACCTAACACAGGTAACATGTATGAAAAGTGGTGGGGACCCATGCTTCCTACCTCTGTGGACCTTTTTAGTTGACTTGCGGTCCATGTTCTCTTGGTTCTTCCATTCTGTTTGACTCGTATAGAGTTGGTGTCCAAGTTTTTCTTTCCATAGCCTGCAGAGTACCTTCTCGAGCAAAAAACTCAAACATGGAAGTAAGGCTACAATTCACAGCAGCTTGACATCTCTACATTTAATGACATGTGTGGGAGTTGATCTTAGATATTTTTCTTAGTAACTTCAAGAAAATATGTTTAAGGATTTTTTTTTGTTTTTGTTTTTAAAAGTTTTGTTACTGTGTTATTGATGTAAGTAGAAGACAAAAATGAAATAGAATTTGTATTTTGTTTTGTATTTATGGTTCTTTTACAGTCTCTTGAAATGCCAGTAATTATTCAACATTTTCTTTTGAATACTTTTGTTGACAAGGGAAACAGTGAGAAAGAAACTGAGATTCCTACTAGGAATAGAACAGGCCAACCATCCAAAATATTAGTGCTAAATAGTAACATTAATAATAATAATAATAATAATAAGAAGAAACCCTTATATAATGTTTCTTATATGCCATGTAGCTTTGCAATTCAATATAAACTTTTAAGAAAAATATAGTGTTATGAGAAACCTATTTCACAGCATACACAGCCACACAGAAAACAAGTTATAATTAATATTATGGATATGATGCTGCATTACACTTTAGACAAAAAAAAAAACCAAAAAACAACAACAACAACAACAAAAAAAACCCCACACATGTCTAAAAGCATTTCAAGTGGCACAAGCAAAGTCCAAAATCCTGAATAAAGGAGTTATTTGATTTGTGGTTTGCTTAATTCTCTTACAATGAAGATCCAAAGTGAGGTTGCTTATTTTATGAGCAAAAGACATGTAAAAGAGAAAAAAAGCAACAAAATATTTTTTAAACTTTATTGTTATTTTTTTCCTAAATAAAAAAATATGTAACTTTTTGATGAGTTGTAGGGTTGAGGGTGAAAAACACTACAGGTAGAAATATTTTAATATAAACTATTCTGGGTGTTACCACTCAATTTTATCATGTACTTTCACCAAACTTAATACATGTAAATTGTGAGTAAATATAAAGAAAGGACCTGTGGTATAGGCCACTTCTCTTTTACAAAATAAATATTGGCAGCCCTTTTTTTGCATGCAATTACCATTTTCTGATGAAAACAGCGGTTTCTTCGAAGGCATTTAACAGAAGCCAAATATTTAATGACTCCTTTGGCATTTGTCTTCATAATCTAGGCATGCTGCCATCTCAGTCTGAAAACATGAACGATGGAAAGTGAAGATTTTTGTAAAGTTCCAGGTCTCTCTAGGTTGAAGCCCATCAGGAGTCCAGACAAATGACTTAGAAGTTGCCAAAGGTGAAAGTGAAAAGGTTTATAACTGGTTTCCCCCTCCAGGATAACCTGAGGTTTCTTGTATTTATGATGTCTGCTTCTCCTCCTTGATTCATAGTGCAAAATCATTGTTTCAAAACCGATCTGGAATCTAAGACTTAGCTCTTTCTAAAATCCTATAATTCTAGATGAAAAAGAATTGCCCAAAACAGCATGGTGAGGTTACATTTGAAAGATTCAATCAGTAAAACCCAGTATTTGTATAAACTTCCTCAGATTGGGAGATAATCATATCACAAGCACAATTACTAAATAGGTTGAAGAGATAGATGTTATTTTTCATGCATTTGGATATTTGTTGTGGTATTTAGTGCAGTTCTTAAGTACTGATAACTTCCTAAATATAACACTAGTAGCACAGACACTAAGAACAACAATCAATAAGTGGGATCTCTTGAAACTTAGAAGCTTCTGTAAGGCGAAGGATACAGCCATTAAAACAAAATGACAGCCTACAGAATGGGAAAAGATTTTCAACAATCCTAAAAGTAACAGAGGACTGATCTCTAAAATATATAGAGAACTCAAGAAACTAGAGCCCAAAACCCTGAATAACCTAATCAAAAAATGGGGTTCAGAACTAAAAAGGGAATTCTTAGCAGAATTACAAATGACTGAAAGGCACTTGAAAAAGTGCTCAAATCTTTAGCCATCAGAGAAATGAAAATCAAAACAACTTTGAGATACCACCGTACACGTGTCAGAATGGCTAAGATCAAAAACACAAATGATAGCTTATATTGGAGAGGATATGGAGCAAGGGGAACACTCCTCCATTGTTGGTGAGAGTGTAAGCTTTTTCAGCTACTTTGGAATGCAATATGGAGATTTCTCAGAAAAACAGGTATCACTCTCCCCAAGGATCCAGCAATATCACTATTGAGCATATACCCCTAAAGATGCACATTCACACTCCAAAAGCATTAGCTCAACTATATTCAAAGCAGCATTATTTGTAATAGCAAGAACCTGGAAATAACCTATATGCTCTACAACTGAGGAATGGATTAACAAACTACATCTACACAATGGAGTACCACTTAGCAGTGAGAAAAAAATGATATCCTAAAATTTGCAGGTAAATGGATGGATTTGGAGAATATCCTCCTGAGTAACGTCTCACAATCCCAGAAGGATAAGCATTAGTGGACTTTAAGCAAAAATATTCTTATTTCATTGAAAGATCATGGGTAAACAAAGTGATTTAAAACACATACACACACAACAAAACAAAAAACAAACAAAAAACTTCTGGTTTGACTGTATTGGGTTGCTTACCAGAAGTGTGTGGTGGCCATAGTACATCCGTGGACATTAGCTGTGACCTACTCTGCTTTCTTCATCTGTAGCTGAGGCTAACTTGGCTTGAGGAGCTTTAGATTTTATTTTTTATGCTACATGTAGTTAAGAGAAAAGAGAAGTTTTATTACTGTTTGGTTTTTTTTTTTTAGCTATTCTGAATATTTTGCTTGATTGAGTTTTATTAATTTTTCAAAAAAAAAAAACAACAAAAGCTCATTGATTGATAAAGAGAATTTGAGGAGCTGTTCTTATTATGTTGCCATGGTTGACCCATCATCCTCCTTGAAAGATAGACCAGGCTAATATAAAACTTTCATTTTTTTTTTCTTTTTTGCTTAGGACTTCTGGAAACTGGGATGACTATGCATTCCTACAATTAGAATTTAGTATTGTGCTGACTTGAAAACATAAACTCATCTGAAACCAAGTGAGAAAGATAGAAATAGTGATGTTATTTTTGATAAATACTTTTCAGCATATCTATTCTTAGAGTTCTTTTTTATCTTATGATCCATATTCTGATTTCTGTTGCTCACTGCATTTTGCTTGAGCTTTAGACAATGGTTCTAAAGCTTTCCTGTAGTTTCCTCTTCCACACATGCTTTGGCACTCTAATAGAACCTCTTAACTAGTGGCTTGGTTTAGGAGTATGGAGCCATTTTTTGATTTTTTTACTGCCAACACTGTATGAAATCAAACATGAAATCTTAAAGGTTTACACATCAAGTGTATCTCCTTGGACTTTTTCATTGCAGAATCACTCACTTGTTACTTTCATTACTTCTACTTTCCCAGCCACTGCTATCAGAGAGAAACTCTGAAATGGGCCAGCCTATGTACTTCCTACACAAAGGTCTTAAAAACTTGTGTGATTTCCATCCTTGCACACCTCCTTGCACACATTCACGCTGGTCCTTTTCTGCTCTTTTTTAAAATCCAGTCTGGCTTCTCTTAAGCATCATTCCCTCACTCCTTCTCTCCCTCTCTTCCTTACTTTTCTTTTTCTTTTGTTTTGAGATGGAGTCTCAGTATGCATTTTACTATGTAGCTTCTAAAGAATGAAAGCTCTATTATCTGTATTGTTCTCTGTTCATTGTAACACTTCCCAGTACAACCATGACTGTAATAATCCTATCCCTGTGTTCTTGCTGAGTGGGTATGTGAAATAAAGTATCCGTTGAAGATCTCAAAGGCTCATTAGTCTATTGGAAATATGAGATTTTAATTATGAATTATTTCCTCTCTTGCCATATATTGTACTCTAATGTACACCATAACTTAATAGACTTGTCCATACTGAGTTAGTTCTCTCTGGAGCCCCTGCCATTTTCCATTGTTAATTTCAGCCTCAGAATGGATTATCTTGAACAACTCCAAAGAAATGTATGTTGCTTTGTTCTTTTCCTTTAAAATAGGACCTTTTCCTCTATTCTTGAACTTTAACAGAATCTGCAATCAAAATAAATTATCTAAGCATTTGAATGAAATTCTTACTTTATGTTGGAAGAAAGTCACACAGCTCAACAGGTTGGATTGAGAGGGGGTTCTGCAATGTTTGAGTGAATATGGAAATGACTGAGGGATATCTGTTTCTCTTTTGTGCACTCTTTTCATTAATGTAACATGATCTGAACATTGTGACATGCCCTTTAAGCTCAGCTTGATTGGCACAAAGCCACAGATTTGCTCTGTCTCTGACAGCAAGTTGCCAAAGCATCCTGTCTCATCACTGCAAATCTCATTATTATTTATGCTACGTGAGTTCACATTGATTTTCATTCAGGGCTAGCTCCCACAAGACTTGTTCTGTTTTTCTCCCCATTGGACAGTAATCCCTTGGATTTTATTTAAACTCTCTACCTTGTCCACAGCTTTACTCCTATAAGAGTCTTGGCTGCTAACAATTTGTCTCTTTGTAGCTAAAAGTAAGGGCATAGTTATCAGTACACATCATTGTTCAAAACTTAATGTTTAGCTTACAGGGATTTTATTTTCTGGTTGTTTGTTGTTCTGGAGAATTATGCTCAAGAAATAATTAATGTTCATTGTTTCTGAGGATGACTAGTTTAAAGGAATTGGATTTTAATATGTAAGGTGACCATTCCAGTTCATGATTATCTACAAGCTGAAAGAAATACTGAGATGGACATGTACTTACAAAGCTATCTACAGAGCAGATTAATCCCTCATGAATATGGAAAGGATTATAACATATCCCCTTCTGTGAATGAGGAGTGAGAAGAAGCCAGTCTTTTTCTGGGTTTGAACTAGCTCTGTCTGTGTGTAGATTATTCATCCTAATCAGTTTTGCGGGTCACATTGCTCTTTACTGCTACTTATAACCAGTATTTAGTGAAATGGAAATATTCCTCAGAAATTGTTGCCATTGTTCATGTGGGAATTAGAATACTTAATATTAAAACTTAAGAGAGAAGTTCTTAATGGGAGTAGATGGCACTGAGTCCTGATAGCAATTTTAACTTCACTGGTTTTATATTCCTGAGTTTTCTGAATTAAAGACTTCTGTTGTGCCACAAATTTTCTATCACTGACAGTATTCTATACATATAAAGTCAAATTTATGTTCTTCAGAGAATGAAGTAAAGTGGAAAATATTTACATAGACTTAAACAAGTATTATAATACTATGCCTTTTAACAAATAGGTTGTTGGTGATTAAAATTTTCTTAGGTATAAACAGATTGAAAATATTAGACGTTCCTGAAATTATACAACTGTCTTTACTAGAACACAAAATTTCAGGGCCTCAGATAAAGCCCCAAGAATGTGTCTGTTTTCTGTTGTTGCATAACGAATCACAAAGCTTAATGATGCAAAACCACATTTATTATGTCACTTCCCGTGGGTTGGAGCCACAGGAAGAGCCTGGCTGAGGTTTCTGATCCGAGTCTCCAAAAACTGACGATACAGCCAGTGCTGTGTTCTCATTTGGTCCTCTACGTCTTCCAAGCTCATTAAGGCTATTGGAAGAGCTTGGCTCCTTGCAGTTATAGAACTAAGCATGTGTGCTTTCTAGCTAAGCTTGGGAAAACCATTTCTCTTACATCATTTCTAGGACTCTTTAGGCATTTCACAAAAAGGCTGGTGTGTGTGTGTGTGTGTGTGTGTGTGTGTGTGTGTGTGTGTGTCTTTGCTGTGTTGGATGTTTATTAGATTGGTTTGTTTAGTGTGTGACAGGGAACATGGGTACCAGGGCACTGGCAGAAGTGAGAGGATAATTTGCAGGCATCCAGTGTTCCCTTCCACCATGTGAGATTGAACTATGTCATGCTTGGCAGCAAGGGCCTTTACCTGCTGAGCTATCTGAGTGCTTTGTTCTTGACTTCTAAGGACTCTCCAATTAGTCTGGTCTACCCTGGCAATTTCTCTTTTTGCTGCTCAAAGTCAACTTCTTAGAGATACCAATTACCTGTGTCAAATCTCTATATAAGCAACAAATATAATATGCTCATGAGAGAAAACTATATTATACTTATCTAAGTCTGTATATTGTGAGGAGAGTTGGAGCCTAGCTTCAAACTGCCTTGTGTAAGGACTATAAAACTTTAGAAGCTTAAGTCAAATAGGAAGAACAGTAGTGTATGTACAGTGTTGATCATGAAGTCTCCATTTATTGTGACCTGTTAATAAATTAATAAAAATATTGTATTATATACTATTAAGTCCATATCTGTATATTTCATGAATAATATAAGAAACTCATTCAGAATATGTAGCTAGACATTAAATCCAGTATGTGAATCTAATTTGAGAATACATGACAAATTTCAATATCTTGTGATATAATTAATACTGCAGCAACTTTTGTTCCTTTTTCTGTTGTGAAATTTTTGAAAGTCAGCCTGCCTGCCCACCCTCCCTCCATTCTTTCCTTCAATCCTTACTTTCTTCATTCCTTATCTCCTTCCTTCTCCATGTCCTTCTTTCCTCCTTCCTTCTCTCCCTTTACTTCATCCCTTTATTGATTTTTTTTTAAAGTAGGATCTTAATGTGTGACTTAAAATGGCCTTGATATCATTTTCTAGCCAACACTAAAAAACAAAACAAAGCCTGGTAGTTCTCCTTTCTCATCCTGCCTGAATGCTGGGATTATGGTCATGAGCTACTAATCTTTTTCGAAGATTGCTCTTAACTGACAATGAAGTATTTACACATCGTCAGAACAACTATAGTGATGACAATCTTTTCCTATCATGTCCTAATTTATTCCAGTGCCATGTAAATATTAGCAATGTAATTATTCATCCAAATGCTAAAAGTTTGTGAATTTTGTCTTAATTTTTCATATGCTTATTTTGGAGCAATTTCATTTAACACGTTCTTAAAATAATGATTAAAAGTTATTTCAATTAGTGAGGTTTGACATTTAAAATTACTCATAGAACAATAACAATTTCTATGAATATGGAAATCACAAAATTGAAGATAATTTTTATATAGTACAATATGTTAACACTCAACAAGGAGAAAGAAGCATAAAAGCTTTCACATGATTTCCAAAAGACACCTAATGTCTAAATGGATTATCATTTAACAAATTTAGGATTTAATCAAAATGATTCAGAAAAAAAAATGAGTTTTGACTGACATAGATTAGTGTGGAACTTCGAATTATCTGTTGAAAGCAGCAAAGGAAAGGTAGCCCAAATTACTAAAAATTTAAACGTGAATTCAAAACAGCATTTCTATATTTTAAAAGCTCTTCTAAGCATAAAGTTTCACATATTTTAACATGCCTTTCACTTCTCTTAAATTCTCATCAGAAAATAGTAGGATTAGTAAATTTAATAATTCTACTTGTCTACTTACTATTTTAAGAGATGGGTTGCCTGCTTGCTATGATACTTGTGTCTATGTCAGTGGCATATTTGCTGCTTAGAGTCATTGCTGAGGTGTCTCCATGGCAGATATATTGAAGGTCTCATCTTTCCTTTTTTGGTGAGGGACATGTGTTTCTCCCTTTCCCTATTTTTGCTCAGCTGCCAAGCCGATTTAATTTGGTTTCATTTTTATTAATGTCAACAACCTTGATTCCAATATCTATATCTCCCTCCCCAAATAAATAGAACTCTATTTTTATTTTATTCACGTTATTTCTGGTTTTCCAGCTCATGGTCCAAACGAAAATAACCGTATGGGAGTATGCAGAATAGTAACAACTAAGTCATGGTTGGCTGACTCACTCCATGGTATGCACTTAATGTTAGCCTCACTGTTTATGTCTTGGGAGACAGGGTTCATGTGGACTAACATTATGAACATGTGGTTCATAATGGGAAGGGTATTGATCCAAATTTTTTTAAAAAAATCAGATGTAGCTTTATCATTGAATGATTCAGCTTGTATTGTCAGTGCATATGAATATATGAGAATAAACATTGATCCTACCATTAAAAGTTTTTAAATAAAAAATGCAATAAATCTCAAGGAATATTAGCTTCATAGAAATGGTTTGTAACATTTATCTTTTGTTTTGTCCTAAGGAAAGTGAATACTTGCAGGAAAATGGGACATAAAGCATTTATAGTTTATTATAGATATCTTATTTAGCTAGCAGCTTTCTATTAGGTGATCCCTGAAAAGCAAAGTGGCACTTGTTTCAACTCCTTTTGTTTTGTTTTCCAAACTCTTGAGTGGATCTATAGAAACACTAACAGTTAAATGAGAAAATAAAAAGAAATCTTAGCTATAGCCTAATCAGATGATAAGTTTATGTTCCAAATAGTATAATAATTCAGTGTATCAGGAATTTACAAAATGTCCAATACCACAGTTAAAAAATTCTGTAGTTCTTTTTAAAAATACATTACTTGAATGCAATGATCTAAATAAATGTTACAGAGACAAATCTGAAGTATTTATATGTTTACAAAAGGAGAGTTACAGTTACTTCCAAATTCAATGCTGAGACGTTCCTTGGGATTGTGAAGACTCAGTCACTGAAGACATGCGTGTAATTAGAGTTTGTATGCAATTTGTATCTCAGGCATTGAAAAGATGAACTTTTGATGCAGGAAGACAAGAGGTAGCTTTGAGGAACGAATACCTTTTTGGAAATACAAACATATGTATTTTTTTCCAAGGCTAACATAATAAGGGCACTGTTAAAATAAGGACTCCTAGAGTGGCAATTGAGCTTGACCCATTGCTTACTACAAGCAGAAAGAAAGGAACAGCATGGATATTTTAAAAATTAAAATTGATTAAGCACAGTATATAGCAAATTCTCACAATTTTAAGAAAAAGTTATATAGTTACTAAACAGAATCAGCCCTTTTAGAGTTTGTACCTTTACCAAATATAATTACAATATACCTTAAGCATTATGATCTTTTAATACATAATGACTGTGTGTGTGTGTGTGCCTGTGTGCATTCCTCAAAAATGTTGCTATAATAGCCCATTAGCGGTGATTGACACTAGGTTCAGGATTGGGGGCCATGGATATGAAGTAGGTGCAAACATTTGGTGTCACATAAGCATTTGAAAACATGAGTGGGATGATGGCTCTCTTCTTATTCCTCAGTCACTATACAAATATTCTTTACGTTTAAGCCACAATCTTCACATCAGCAGCAAGGGTATATTTGCTCTACTTGAGATTATAATCCAGTAGGGTTATGGTAAGAGACATTAAATACAAAATATTCCTCAGACAACATTAGTAACAAATTTTAATGATATTAAATTATTATATTAAAGAAGAATTCACATCACACTAGGTAGCTGAGAACAGACATAAAATTGACATTTAATACAAAAATTGAAAGATAAAGAGTGAAAGCAGACAGAACTGAAAAAACGAATCAACAACCAAGTTTTGAAACCAGGAAATTATAATGTATTTAGGAGACAGGAAAACACAGTTTAAGGTAAAAGTCATAAAGTGTGCATTGAGTTTTGCAAGTAGGATAACATTGATAACCACCAAAAGAACAGTGCTAGAGTGAAGAATAGACTAAAATCGTTATCTTCTTATTTTTTTATTTTATGTAATAATTATGTAAACATAAAGCTATATATCAGCTAGGATTTTTTTAATGTAAATAGCATCTTCTGGATGTAAAATACATACATGGTAAAAATTAGAATGGAAAAAACTCTTCTTTAATTATGATTCCTGTTTCTGGTTATAGATTTCTCTGGTAATAAGGGATTAATGCTATTATCAAACGATGTCTTCATTTGGATCTTAAACTTAGATGAAATTAAGATCACATTATAATTTAAAATACAATAAGCTTAAACATTTAAGAGGTTTATATTTTGTTTAGGGATTTCAGGGCGTTTCTTTTTATTATCTGTTATTCCTCTTACTAATCAAATATTTATCTAAAACATACTATGCTTCAAACACTAGACATGGACATTCTGGTTCTATTTAGGAAAGCTATATCATGCTACTTCAGTAATTTGCATACCATATGATAGTCTTCTCTGATCTTAAGAGACATAATAAATAAGTTTGCAGAGAATATAGTTTAGACATAGATGGAAAATGATTATAATATGGATGATGTAGGAAGATCACAAAGTACCATAGCATAACCTTCCAATATCTAGAAGACAAAGATCTAATAAGCAAAATATAATTAGATTAAATATTTTAAATGAATCTTTTGTATTTATCAAGAATGCTTTTACAGACTCTATGGATTTTTTTTTTTCCTTTTTGCTCATGGAAACTAGCAGAAGTCCTTCAAATGAGATGAGACAGAATCTTTGTGGATGTATGTTTTTCATAAATAAAGTTGTTGTAGGAAAGTGTTAGCATGTATCTGGAGGGTTGGAGTTGTCAATCTTTTCAGGCCCAGTTTTTACTTACCTAATACCATGCATAAAGATGTACATTCTCTAAATACTGAGCAGTCAGCAAAGTGCTTTGATATATGCATAGTTGTCTAATTTCAGAAGCTACATATATGGTTTAATTAGAGATCTATGAACACTGACTCATCAACTCCAAGCCATCTAAATTTAATGGTTAGTTGCTTATATTTACAAATGTGACACTATACTCCAAATGTTCCTTTTCCTCATGTATAGTTCAAAATTCACACACATAATTTTAATTCCTTTTGTCACTGAATAATAGTTTTATGAAGGGAAAAAAACCTCACAGCATTTCAAACAAAAAAAAATCTGGAAGGATGTTGTAAAGAGTTTCCAAGTACATTTTCTAGATAACATGTCATTTACTGAAAAGAAGAAACATATATATTGGCAAAAAGAAAAAAAAGTCTCTTTTTATGGAGTCCATATCACCCAGTTGGTGTGTGATGTGAATTGACTAGTCAGAGATAACAATAAGGTCAGTATGATATGAATGAAATGGTTATAAATTATCAAGAATCAAATTTTATCCCAGATATAAGAAAGCTTCCCACAACAAGTACTTTTCCATTGGAAGATGAAAGATTGAACAACAACAACAGAACATAAGCAAAACAATACAAAACAAACAAAAAAAAAAAACAAAAAAACAAGCAATCAAACAAAAAACATAATTGAATTTGCCACCAGGGAAAGAATGTCATTTCCACCACATACTGTTCAGAAAGATTCACACTGGTGTATTTTTGTTATTGTATTAAACAATATGAGAACAGAGGACATATTAGGATACTAAAAAACAAGCTAGTTTTCACACTGGAAAACTGTTGTAGGGCCCTCAGATGTGTAAAGATCAAGCTATCAAGTTTAGTATGATTCCACATTGTGATGTATTTATGTGATCAGACTGCAAATAGATTTTCTAGTGTTCTGCACTCTGAATGGGAGAACTCTCACTCAACATGTGTTCCTCAGCTCAGCCCAAGATTCTCAGGTGATATGGGCACAACTGAAGTCTTAAAGAAGTGCTAGAATTTTGTCCACATACAAATCATACCTTTTGATAGACCCCAGTTTCATGTCATTTTGGATTTAGGAACATGGTAGACGTTTGGTGCTTCCTTCTGCCTTATCTATTTACTCTTGTGATGCCTATGTGCAGACTTTTCAAAGCATGGTCAGTGGTTGTCAGGTAGACCACTGTTGCACCAGAGATTCTGATGTTTCTGATGTTGGTTTTTGCCATTTGTAGAGCATGTGTGTGAGTGTGTGTGTGCATGTGCATGACCGTGTGTGTCCGTGTGTGTCCATGTGTGTGTGTGTGTGTGTGTGTGTGTGTGTGTGTGTGTGTGTGTGTGTGTTGAGAGATGAGTGCATGGGGGAGGAATGGCCAGAGCCATTGATTTAAAACCCAATCAGGTGAACAGAGTCTTAACTTTTACTTGGGATGATGCCAATCATACTCAGAACAAAACCTGCGTTCCTAAAGACAGTCTACATCTCTGTTCCCTGGGAAGACTCTGATTTGCGTTGCCCCGTTGACCTCTGCTCAGGCATCTCTGACCTCTTTGAGGTATCTGGAATGTTCTAGGCACTCTTTTGTTTGGGACATTTTGCATTCACTCTCCCTATTCTGCACAAAGATATACTCCTCATCTGCTCTAAGTGGCCCTTAGGTATTATTTTGTAGAAACCCTCTCAGCCTGGTTTCTAAAAAACCCCAACATTCCTGTCTTGTCAACCCTCCTTCTTGGCTGGGTTTTTCTCCTTAACCTTTCTTATTATGTGATAGGCTTTACTTTTACTTAATTTTATTGGTTTTTGGCCTCATGTAACTTGATGAGCTTGATGGGGCTTTGGGTTTTGTTCCCAGTGCCTGGCAATTAATAGCATGCAACAGTTACCTGTGTAGCCAGAAGACCAGGTCTGGGTAGGTATTAACTAACAGTGTGGTGTTCGGCCATTATTTCTCATCTTTGGCCTTCTTGTACAGCAGATACAAATAGAGGAGGTAACAGTACTCAGTGAAAACATGCGTACTCAAAATTATCAATCCAGTTATAAAAGGAAAAAATAGATATTTATTAGAATTATGTTTGCTGGAGGACTTCACATTATGACAAATAAACACTCCAATTTGATAAGCAAATTTGTTGTCTTAAATTGATGGACTATTATCTATTTTTCCAAATTAAAATTATTTTCATCTTTCAGATACTGCAGTAGTTGAAATAGTTTTTTAAGATAAAATTCTTTCACTACTAGCAATATAGATAAAAATATCCTATTTATTTGCAAGCTGATCAAAATACATTTGCTTGTTCTGAATTAAAATTCTATAAAAATGAAAACCCATTTTTGAAGTTATAAAACTGCCATGTTATAATAAATGCCCATTTTATGGACAAAATCAGAGGGTGTGTGCAGGCTCAGGTTTCTGTTTTATACATGAGTGTTTTCCTCTTCTGCTTAGACAGGCAGTTTACACACCAGTCTGAAAGGCAGGAGAAGGAAAGATACAACATTTCAGAAAAAGATTCACTTATTTTAAATTATCATATTTGAGTGTTTTTAAAATAGGTTTGAAAATTACAGCTTAAACTTTTCAGGAAACATAAACATTTAAAAACTAGCTGAACAATTAAAATGGTAAATGTGACTGTTCTTGGGGATGTTAAAGTGTGGTTCTATCTAAGGATAATGGATTATAGAAATATTTTTCATCTTCTGAAGCATACAGGCCAGGATTAAGAGGATAAATACCACAATACTGACATATGTCAGCATGAACCACTGGCACACAAGAAAGTTGTGTACTCAACCTTGAACAAAATGTGGAACCCATAAACTATCTCTTGCCAATGTGAAGTTTTTTATTTTACTAAAGCAGAAAGGCAATATCTGGATTAATGGTGAACATTGTTGAAGGCAATTAGCTGCCTGAGTAGGTCCAGGTTCCCATGTCATTAATTCTAGTTGGTCTTTTACCAACTCAAATCTCATGGCCTGGCTTTGCCCTCCCTTTTGTTTTAGGCTTGCAGTCTACATGACCTTTACATGAATAAATAAGCAAGCCATGAGACAAACCAGAAGGATGAATGCTGGGAAGGTCTAGGAGTTTACTTGTGGTAAACTGCAACAACAAAAATTATTCTCTTTCCCATTTGTTATAGAAGGACTGAGTTGCCTATAAAGTTACATGGAACTGAAATTCTTAACAAAGGATACTTGGAAAAGTTCTTGTAATTTTATGCACCTTTGCAAAGCTCCTGTTAACAATGCAAGAATGGATATAATAAATAATACCTTCGCTCCTCTATGATAATTTTTATATTTATTTTACATGATGTCATAGAAGCAAGTTGACATTAATAAAGTTCCATAAATGAAAGCTTTTTTCTTATATTATTTACAAGGACATAGTCACCTTTTTGATGGTCAAGATTCATAATTTGCTAAAGGCTTTGTCTTATGTTAGAAATCCAGCAAACTCCCTAAACTTTTAGAAGCTAATGCTTCTGTTAAATTAATTTGGATGCACTTGATGCTTTTGAGTGACAATGTGATTGACACTCTGAGAAATGGGATCATTTCTTTTTTGTCTTTCAGAATTACTATTGAAGTAGAACCTGTCTATTTTGTCTTATCACTGGTTATCTCTATGGACATAAGGTCCTACTTTAATGTATTATCTGATATCTGCCTCAAATTGAATTGCTTTCTGCAATTAGGGAGTGGAGGACTATGAATTGAATAAGTAAACATACTTAAACTGGTCATTAAGTTTTATATAAGATTTGAGGCTTATATAAAGTGTCAAGAGTCCATTGAAAGAGACTTGAGAAATGTGGTTTTGGTTTTAGTTCTCATGACCTTCCTTCATGATCCAGCACCCCCAACTTTAAATTACTTACGTGGTCTTTTTCAAGCTTCTGAAGACTATAACACATGTTAGGTTGCCTTCAGGATAACAATCTAATTATACTTTCTTCTTTATTGAGAATTTCATATAAGTGTGCCCAAGTGGCAGTGAATTTTGTATTAATTGTTTCATCAGTCATTACCATGCATGTGAGAAGTATTTACAAATAAGCAGTAGATTTGGTAATAAGCTACTTTGTAGCCAAAGATAATAAACGAAGTTATATTAATGTATACTATTCTACTTCACATTCCTATAGATTTCCTGTGTAAAAAAGGAAAGGTGTTAGAGATCTGTGAATTTTGTAAACACTGTGAACTATTTCTGAGTCACCCCGAAACTCCTATAGTATGTGTAATTCATTGCATTACACTAGGAGAAAATGGTTTATTTTAAAATAGATAATTCATATGAGGAACAATAAAGAGAAATTGAACAACCTCATTTGAATTTTTGTGCCGTTCATTTTTTCCTTTTAATATAGACTTAATTCCAAATGAAGTAATTAATTGTTCCTTCTTATATCTGTGACTCATATTCTTAAAAACAGGTAAGATTAATTGATTTCTTAGGCTAGTTGAATGAAGTATCAAAAATCAGCCCACTCTTTATGCAAAATTGATAATCCTTTATGAAAGAATAAAATCACAAAAAGAAAAGTAAGATAATTAAAAAATAGTTAAAACATGATAAGCATAAAATTAGACTTTTATGTATATTTGCTGTGTGCAAGTGGTAAGTGCTGAAATATTTTCATTTTCCTCAGACACGAATAGGAAATGTAATGTAATAAACATTTGCTTATGGTGTCACTAGATCATGGCAAGGATGAGTTAATGGATTTATATTGACTAAGAAGGATAAGATATTATACATAAAGATTACCACAAGATAATATTCTTATGGCTGTATCTATCCAAGATCCATACAAAATACAATGTAATACTCTTTCACAAATGAAGTGAAAACATATAAGCATTCTGCCCATAACACCAGAGCAAATCTTTTTTTATTAACTGAGTTGAACTTTAAAATTATGTTATGACCAAAAATCAATAAAGAGAAACTGATTTAAGTTCATTCAAGTGTGAAGGGGTTTATTACCAGTGCTACATCACTCTAATGATGTTCTCTTAAAAATTTGTTTTTGTGATATATTGCATCTATTATTGCTAAGAGGATAAAACTGTAAAGCAACCTTGGACATTAATAAATCAATTTAAGAAAAGTAGGAATCTAGCAAAGGAAAGGCAAAAATCCAGTCTAGAGGTTTAAATGATATGCAGTTACACTACATGCGAAATATCTACATCACCTTGTTACTGGGAATTTCCCTCAAATAATGCTTTTATTTAAAGTATCAAGGTATTGTCCTTGTTAATGACTTCACAGCATGATGCTAATATTTATGAGGCTTGTTTTGCCTTTTAACCTTCAAGGTAGAAAACAACTATAAAATCATAATAATTAATGTTTCATGAACTGCATTTCTGAAATTGTTAGTGTTCTGTCTAGAAAGTCCTAGACCGGTTTAAATATTAGCAAACAGGAACACATTTTATAAAATATGTTCTTTAAAATATGCACCTCGCTTACCAAAATGAATTAAATTAGGAAATTTGAGCATTTGACAAGATAATAGTGTTCTTAGGCTCTGGAGTCATTATCATTTCTTAGTATTAGTTTTAGAGAATTATATTTATTTACTGATCGTCTAAAATATTCAACTTTTTATTCCTGCTCTTATTGATATTTGCTTCAAGTGCCTTCTCTACAGAGAATTTTAAGTGTATGCCTCTTTAAATTTCCACCAGAGGAATAATTTGCCTCTCAGATCAACTTGCAAGGAAAATAAAACAAAATGAAAATGAAAACAAGTACCTAAATTGTCTCCTTCACTGTTTCTGTCTTCTCACAAAGTAATTGTAATTTGACTTTTTGTTTCTGCAGTCTCATTTATTCATTTTGAATGGTATTTGAATATATTCATTTAAATGTATGAATTGTTTCATATGGTATATACTACTTTGTTTTTATCTTTGTCTGCTCACTATTATATTATTGTAATTAAGTAGTGATATTTAATAGATTTCCTTTTTAGGTAAGATTATGGCTATAAATATATACTCTTTTTTATTTCTATCATTGGTGAATATGATATGGTTCCTGTTCAAAGGTATTACATAGTTCTCTCAATGCTTATAATTTGTTTGGTGAAAGACAAACTTAGAATTATGTACTCATGATTAACATGTCTGTTGGAATTATATATTGAGTTACTGAGTAAAGATGGTTAATTTTATGAGATATTTTCATAATTTGTCAAATTAGTTGTCCATATTGCTAATTCTCAGAGCAGAGTTTGAAAATTACAGTTCTTATTATTCTACAATTCCTACGAACTTCTAAAACTGGAAAGTTTATAGTAGTTTCTCCTATTGTTAAAAGTATTGCAAAGTATACTTTCTTAATTATAGTGAAATTCAGAATTCTCTACAAAATACTGGGCATGTGTCCTTAGTAAGCAATACTACAAAGTTCCATCTATTCAAGATTACTTTATTTCATCTGTATCCCTAGCGCTAAATCTGTTTTGTCATTTAGTTTCATGTTAGTTTTCAGTAGATAAAGGTAGAAAATGTATTGTCCTGATGACAGTCGAAATGCCTTGAGTAATCATGGACCTCAGGTAATAGTTGACACTATGCTAGTAAATGCAGACCATACTTTTCAGCAACCACACAAAGTCAGTTACAGCATTGCAAAGTCATATAAAATGAGTCCCACAAAAATAAGTATTCTGTTACATGAATGCCTAATTAGATCACACTCTATTACATAAAATTTGCTGTGCACTCAAGTGTACGGAATAAGAATTAGCATGTTCAAAGATTGTTTTGAGTTTCAGAATACCTTGACTTTGTGGTTTAAGACAAACCTCAATGTCAACCAACTTCAGTTTGATTTTTTTTTCAAAAATGGGATTAACCTTCAGATGTTCAAAAGAAATCTAAATTTTCTGAATTTGGATCGGTAAGTCTGCAGACATCACTTGAAATTCTAAAAAATAAAAATAAAGTCAAACACATGAAGAGTGAAAAGGGCAGAATTATAACCAAAGTGAGTACATTACTCATATGCACTGTCTGAGCTTCATGTGTGTACTACATCACTGAAAGTAGGTGAGCAAAATGTATCTACTATGGAATTTGGGGATATGACAGGAATTGCAATATTCTGTATGATAGTAGAACAAAAAATAGATAATAGTAAAACTTGAAACTGTATTTAGATTAGACTTTTCAAAATGGCCTTGTAACTCAAATTCAAAGAAATGGCATATATGCACTGAGGTAAAAAGTATTATACATTTACAAATGGATGTGATTAATTCAAAGAAATGGCATATATGCACTGAGGTAAAAAGTATTATACATTTACAAATGGATGTGATTAATTCAAAGAAATGGCATATATGCACTGAGGTAAAAAGTATTATACATTTACAAATGGATGTGATTAATACCACACTTCTTTGTAATATTATTGAATAAAAGAAATGTCTTATATTTAGATAATTCAGTTACAGTTGCAGAGAGCTCATTAAAATTGGACATTTCAAGTGTCTGTGACATCCATTTTATTTCTATATGGAGGATTATAAAGCTTTACATAAAGAAATTATAAAGCCAGATTCTCTCAAATAGCACTGATGTTATCAAAGTTGAGAAATGTGAAATGCATACAACATTGCTTGTATGTTCTGAGATGTAAAAAGATTTACATAATATCCAAAAAACAACATTGAACATACACTGAAAGAGTAATTCTATTGAGTTAAATTCTCTACCATCTTTGAATGGTAGATGAAAGGTGAAGGTGAAGTGTCTTTCTCAATCATTTCTTATTTAATTTTTTTGAGACATGGTAGCTGGCAAAATCATTGAGTTTACCTGTTCTCCTAATCTGGCTGCCCATAAAATTTGGTGTCCTTTCATTTTCTGTTTTCCAGTACTGGGATTAAAATTTCTGGATACTATTCTGCCTTTTTATCTAGGGTTTTGAAGGTCAAAATCAGTTCTTCTTGCTTTCTTTGTAAGAACATTCCACTGAGCCATGGATAAAGTCTTAGCATAGGCTTTTGTTTTGTTTCTGTTTTGTGGGGGTGGGGTGTAGTTTAAAAATTACTCAGAAAAATAAAGGTCTTTGAGCAATATATTGACTTAAATAAAATGATTTTACATATCAAATTTTAAAAGAAAACCTAGATAAAATTTTACTTAGATGAACAGGTATCTATTTAAGGGTAGAAGTATTAGAGGACTGTTTAATGTGCTGTGGTGGTTATTGGCATATTTTGGCAGTTTTTATTTGCAGATGTCTGTCTTTTTGCTGATAAATGAGGAAGCAGTGAAGCTTGTCTTCTTGGTGTTTTGAATTTCCACTGTCTCCATCCATTTAAGCCCTTAGACCCTCATGTTAAATCCATCATTCCTGTGCTGCATTTCATAAGCATTTAAGCTGCTCCCTTATCATTGTGATTCCCCTCCTCTGACTGCAGCCAATTCCAACATAAATTCTTGTCCTAGCCATTTCTACCATTTCAGAATTTTTCTTTCCTTATCAAGGATTCATTCCTTCTCTGACATGTTCCTCTACAATCAATGATAGTGTGTTATAGAATAGAAACTAAAGAGAAAAAAATAAAAGACGAGGGATGTGAGTTGAAATTTTAGATAAAGTAGAAGTAAAAGAATTCCCATGTGAGGTAGCTTCTAAATGCAATTCAAAACTAATAGAGAATATTAACTTTCAGGTGTTTCTATAAACTTACTTAAATTTTATAAACTATAACCTCTAAAAGTTAATGCCGGCCAAACATTTTCTTCAATAACACACTTTTTCCTTTTCGTGCATTTATTTAAATCTCACAGAAATAAAAAAAAAAATCAGATACTCTGATACATTTTATTGTAAAGAACGAAAGAAATTATATGATTAAATTGTAAAATCTTAGATTTTGGCTGGCTAACTCTTCATTTGCTAGATGTGCTTCACTTGGAAACAGTCACCACTCTGTGCATTTTGGAGAGGGAATGATTTAATAAAGCATTTAATTACCATTCCCAAGATAAGCAACGAGTAAAAAGTTAGGCATGGACGGTACATTGTAAAACTTTTGCTGCTTCATAAGTTTGTAATTTGTTTATAGCATTGTGTATCTGAAATGTTTTATCAAATCCTCCAATGGATTTCTTTTCATACTCTTTTCTCTTGATAAATTATATTTAATGTAGCATTGAATACCATTAACAAACTGATTCACCATCAGTTAAAATAAAGTGTCCCTTTTTTAGAGTTTCACAGTGTATGGTCAAAGAAGAATTAATTATATTTTCTTTTATGAGAGAGCAGATAATGCTACTTCAAAATGCATTGACTTATTCACTGGAAAAGCAGTTGAATAATAGTTGAAAATATTTTAGCATTAAGTTTTATCTACTATTCATTCCTTACTTTGACGTCACAATTTAAAATTGCTTTAATGTGACTCAGTTGGTTGCATTTTTCTCATTCTGCTGTTATCATGTTTTAATGAGATGTCTGACAAGAAGTATTTACCTTCACTGATCCCTTATTACTACTTTTCAAGGAAAAGAAAAAATATTAAAGAATGAGTGGATGGCTTTTCTAGAATGCTCTTGGCAATTACACTTTAGAAACTTACTACACTTTGTAAACAGCACCTTATTTTGTTGTTCTTATGAGAAGATCATTAAAGAGACATATTACAAAAGAATATATAAATTATATATCATAAAAGGAGTGAGTGTGGTCCACGTACTGTGTCATTATGATAGAAAATGCTTATAAATTAGACAGAAATGCTAAATTGTGCAAGTAACACATGTCATTACATACTGAACCCATCCCTATACTCTTATTTATCTAATAGCAGAGCATAATAATGATAATTTTTAAAATACAGTGGTCATGATTAAATATGTGTATTATTTATTTAATAAAATATAATTGTTAAAAGCATTAAAATATCTTATAAATATATTCAGTTAATGTCCTTGAGATCAAAAATAGAAGAATCATACTAGGTAAATTAACTCTAGCTATATTCATTTTAAAGACATTATTATTTGATTCTCTCCATTTGAAACTAACCCTAGTTTTTGTCAAAGCCTGTTTCTACTACTGAGGTTATATAGGATACAAGATAGCTGTGACATACTGGTGATGGCTATGCTGATAGTACTGCACATGAAACAGATCAGTAAGGTCAGTTTCATGCAATAAGTGGTAAATGGTTGCAACAACTAATAAAATGTAAGAGAGCAGAACTATAGTATATGTAGTTTCTGAATAAAATTGTTTTATGTGTAGTAATGAGTAAAGAGAGAAAATTCTCCCATTTTGGGAAAATATTTGAGAAAACAAGAATATAACTTCTTGAGGAGTTTTATGATGACTTGGGAGGCATTAGAATCTGACAGCTAATAATAATGTTATATGGCTAAATAAGTCTTCAATAGTTTAAGCAAAACACTTTTATTTGATTTTCATGATCTGTGTAACTTATTACTTTTCTTTATAAGACTGTGAAATGTAGAAAAAAGAGTGTGTCTATCTGACTGACACATGGCAACATCGTGAGAAAAAGATATGGTTTGAGAAAAGAGTCGATTTCTGGATGTCATTTTTAATGTCAATGGTTGCTGTTTTTCTTTGTTTTGGCTTTGATAATTTACATGGGTTAATTTTCACTGAAAATATAATATTATCATTCTAAAAATATAATTTGATTTAATCCATTTCCACATTTTTTTTACATTTCTATTGTATTATCATATGTGTATGAGCTCTGAGTATAAGTATTTATAGGCATCATGTATGTCCCTAGTGCTGGCAGAAGAGGGTGTCAGATTTTAAGAAACTGGAGTTACAGATGGTTGTGAGTTGCTGTGTGGATGCTGGGAATGGAACCTTGGTCCTCTGCCAGAGCAGTTAGTGCTGCTCCTAACCATTGAGTCGTCTGTCCAACTCTATTTTTGCAATTTTAGGGAAAAAAGGTTTTGATATTTTTCCAAAAAGGTTATAAGAACAACAGAAAAATTTAGATCCTGATTCCTTTAAATTAATATTATTGTTAGCTTTAAGTATAAGGTGAAAGATTTTTAACAAATAAGGAATATCCAAAATATCAATGATATCTTTTTAATTAGTCACAAATTGATATGTAGGACCAAAGCCTAGCAGAATCCTCACCAAATAGACCATAGAGACCCCATCCAGCAACTGATGGTAGCTGACACAGAATCACACAGGCAGACATTGTCAAGCTGAGGAGTTTTGTGGAGGAAGGGAGCAAGGTTTGGAGGAACCAGAGGAGTCAGACCATGGCTGATAGAAGCAATTATCCAGGACCCATCAGGGCTCAAAGAGATCATTGAACCTGCAGTATTCTGATCTACCTCCTCTGTGTATAGGTTATGCCCGAGTAGCTTGCTGTTCTTGTGGGATTCCTGAAAATCAAATTTAAACTGGATGTACCTTTTAACTATCTGGGATATAATACTTAGTGGCTTGGGCTCTATTTAGTAGATTCAATTAGAGGCTGTTTTGCTAAATGTGAGCTAATAAACATGCTCAAATTCTATTACATTTTAATGAACATAGCATAGATTTTATTGTTCCAGTGACTTTTTAAAAATCAGTTATGGCTGCATGCTATTATTTTTATGTTCATAAGATAGATAAATATATATTATGCAAGAAAAGTTATAGAATTATGAAAAAACTTTTTCATGCTTTTAAAGTAAAATCTCTTAATTGACTGATTTTAAGATAAAAATATGTACAAATAAATGTATTTTGAAGTTTCATTTGTTGTGTTTTTGGATTCTTTCAATTTCTACCTTAAGGCATTCACATTCTTGACAATTATTTTCAGAAAGATATTTTAGCTGTTTAAACTCATACACAAGTCCTACCTGACTAATTGATTCCTCAGGCCAGGCTTACAGAATCACTCTGGTACAGACCCTATTTGATACTTTCTAATTATAGGTATGCTGCATGCTAATTAATTAGTTGTTTAGTGCTAATTAGGTAAGATCTCCCACCCTGTTATCTTCAAAAATACGTATCTTTTTTTAAGGAAAAAACTCTTGAATTCACAATTAGGAAAAGAATATGAAACAACATCTAATCTTTTCTGAATTATACCTCTCCGTTCCCCCTTGCTTCTCTTTCTCTCTTTGTCTCTTTCTGTCTGTCTTTATCTTCCATCAGTCTCTGTCTCTCTTATCTCTGTGTAAATGCTATGTGTCCATTTGTTTACCTATATGTGTGTAAATGTGCAGATCTATGTGTCTATGTTGGTCATGGGAGAAATTTGATTTTTCTGTTGTCTCATATCTCTGAGACAAGATCTCTCACTGACGCTGGAGTAGTCCCAAATAAAACACAGATGTTAATATTATTTATAAACTGTTTGGTCTATAGCTAAGACTTCTTGCTATCTAGATCTTTCAATTTAACTCAACCCATTTCAGTTAATAAGTTCATATCTTTTACCATATGGTTCATTGCTTACCTGTGTTCCTTTATATCTTGTTCTCTTGGCAGTTGGCTGTGTCTGTCCAAACCCCACATTTCTTTTTCCTCTATTTCTTCTAAATTTCCCAACTACTGTAAGCAGTCATACCATAGACCAAACAACTTCTTTATTAATGAACACATATTCACAGCATACAGAAAGACATTCCACATCCATCAGGCTCCCACTGAGTTGAGGTTTACACATTTAAATGTATGTACGCAGTCAGCTTTTTATGTGGGCACTGGGTATTTGAACTCTACTCCTCATGCTTGCATCACACCATTCTTACCCATGTATCTGTATCTCCAGCCTCATGAAATTTACTTGCTTCTAAAACCATTTATTTTTTCTATATGTGATATATATATATATATCACATATCTATATATAAATATCACATGAGAAATCTACCACTCCACCTAGAGAAACATCTGACTCAGTCTTGATGTTGGGGGAGAAAACTAGATTTGCCAGGAGTGGAGGTTGAACTAAGCAATATTGGGACCATGGGACCTTGGGACCGCCTGCCCATGGGGGGGATGGGGAGATGTGTAGATGTGGAGAAGAGAGAATGACCTCATGTGATGGGAGGGGGAAGGGACATTGAATAAGGATATACAAGGATAGGAAATGTGACTTCTTTATTCATAATCATAAAAAAAGAGAAAAAAGAAACCTACATTGCTAAGAATAAAACATTTTCAAGAAGTTGATAATTAACTTTCACTTATTCTCTGTAGCCCAATGAGAATGGTCTCCTGAAAATAATTGAAACTTTTGTTAAATTAAGTATTTTAAATGGACACTTATGTTATACTTTATGGTATATTATAACAAAATTATTTGATAGACAGTCACAAGATCCCATTAAGAAACAGCTACTTCATCTTTACAGTTTGGTTCCAAAGAACAGCTCTCTGAACTATGTAAGAAAATTTAAATGCCAATTTATTAATCAATAATTTCCATTTAAAGCATCCATGTGTTGTTATATATTAAGTTGCAGTAGCATTATCAATCTAGAAATTAAGTAATAATAAACTGTAAAATATTTTACATGATTCAATTTTCCAAAGACTCACAGAAAGCACTATCTATATGAATCCCATTAGGACTTTCAGTAAACATAAACGTTTACTTCTTCATTTAAAATGAATGAGTATTTGAGGATAAACCTACTTAATATATATCTATATGTTTTTATCTCTATGTATATACATATACATACATATGCAGGTACTGTGGTGTCAGTGTGAGCACTGAACCTGTCATAACTAATTCAGAAGTTCATCCTAGACTCAAAGGCAGAATTCTTGCTTTGAATGTACTATGAGTTTATATTACTAGTCATAGAACTTGGCATGTGATATTTACCTCTGCACCTCTGCTTTTGTAAAGCCCTAGCTTTTCCATAGGTATGTGCTTAAGGTTAAATGAGAAAACCAATCTTCAATTGCTTGTCTAATACTCTACATCCTATAGAAATGCTGAAAGTGTGTATTTATGTGTGCATATGTGTGTGTGTGTGTGTGTGTGTGTGTGTGTGTGTGCATGTGTGTGTGTGTATATGCTTCAAAATTCATGACCTGGCTTGACTCTGGGGACATAGAATTTTAATCAAATTTGTTGTGTATTTTCATAGGTTTATTCTATATTCTCTTAAATGAGCAAACATGTGCTACATCTCCTAATCCAAGTTAAGATACAGATGCATTCTCGTAAATTTCTAAACATGTCTATCTTCAAGAATTTTGGATGAGATTGTGTACCTGTTTATAGAAAGTCCTTAATAAAAATATATACTTTATACTCAGTTTTTTTTATCATGATTATTAACCATAGTACTTGTAATTGCTTGATGTTGGAACCACAGTGTTTGCTGTTATCAAAAGAGTAATGAACTAATGTAAAATTTTCCAGATCCGTAAATGATGGTTAATTCATAAATCTTCAGATGGAAATTTAGCCCTGTCCTAACTTTCCTAACACATGAAGTGATGTAGTGTCTTTGCAGGTTTCTGGGCCATTATCAACTACATAAAAATTTCTTGTCTATATTAATCTTGCTGTATAAAGATCCATTTCAGAGTAAGTTTGTAATGAAGAGAGTGTTTCTGGGAATTGTAGTTGATGGAAGCTGCCATTTCCCTTGTTGACCTGTATTCTTCTCTTGGGTACAAAGAAGTACAGATATTTAATAAAAGTTTTAATCTCAGCTCTACTTCTTTTAACGCTTCTTCAGTTACTTGTAGTATAAAATTTTAAATGCTTCTTAATTGATTTCTTAAAAAAATATGAGGTCTGGGCATATGCTAACAACTGTTTACATAGGTAAGACAAATTTTAATGAAAACAGTAGTAACCCATAACCCATGAATTAGCTTTCAATCATACCAAAATTATATTACCCATTATAAACATCTCTGCTTGTTTTTAAATGTGAGATGTGTACATTTATTTCCATAATTTATAAGAAGTACAATTATGTTTCCTAAAATTGAATTTTACTTGATTAATTTAAAATAACAACATTGAAAGTTTATTAGGAAGAATTGTGTTTTGACTCTCTGATATTTTGATGAATAGCACATTAAAATAAACAGTTTACTTTTTTTCTAAATCTGTGTAATTTTCTTAATTTGCCATTCAAGAATGTAACTTTCTGAGAAACTTTGATTAGTTTAGTGAAATATATTGCTGTTCTGATGCTTTTCAAATATTAACAAGTTAATTTTTCTTAGAAAGAAAAATTTTATTACAAATATAATTTACCTATTGGATGAAGACTGTACTGAAAGAGAATCACAGCTACAATAATGTTCAATTTATTCACTCATTTCTATTATCATATAACTTTTAAACTTTAATATTGAATTTATAATAAATTGTATTGAAAGTTACCTTCTCACAATAGTGTATATATTATCTCTGGGTTTTCAATGTAAGTATTTAAAATATTTTTATTTCTGTATACCTTAATTAAAGATAACATTTGTGGAAATATAACATTTTATATATCGTGATCTTAGAAACTTGGTAGGTATGATATACATCTGTATAATCCCAGAATAGAAAAATAACATATTAATATTGTGAGTGCAAGGCCAGCTTGGCTTATAGGATGTGGCCACATGATCCAATGAATAGCCACCGCCATGCACATATAGGCATCACTGATTAGACTTACTGAGTTGCCAAAAATAGAAGATGGGCAATGAGAAGGAGCTGTGTTAAGGTGGATCTTAGGATACCTGGATGGGTATATTAATATTTTATTTTATTATTAAATGTTTAAGAATAGAAGAAATCAAAATTATTTCTTAAAATAAATAGAAAAGAAAGAAAAAGAAAGCAAGAAAAAATATTTTAGTTTTTGCAAGTATAAAACCTTAAAAGTTTCTTAATCTGTAGTTCCATGGATACAATTGTATCATTTTATGTCATTTTTAATTCCATAACTTTTCTTTAGCTAAATGAATGTACTGTTGCAAAACTCTTTAGATTAGCAAGAAAGATCATAATTAATTTTACTTTGTTAATTATTATGCTAATTTCAAGCAGTGCTACCTCTAAGGATCTCCATTTTAATTACACATCTACCTGTAACAGATCTGTGCTATTGTGTTTTACAGATGAACATTTCATTAGGTTCGGCTCAATTATTATTTAACAACTATTCTCAGGTTTGTAATCTCAGTGAGCAGGTCCAGGTGTGTTATTAGCACATATACGTCACCAAGTACATATTGCTAAGTTAATAAAATAACACCATGCCATACACTAACATTCCTGAAGAAAAATTGTAATACTTAATACTCATGAATAGAGAACTAATTTTGTTTTTTATGTTCATAAAACTAACCCTGGCCACATAGGGCTTCAGATATAATTATTAATTTAGAATATATATATATATATATATATATATATATATATATATATATATATATATATTTCTCCAGCTCTCTAACTAAATGTTACTCATTATACCATCTTTGTTTCTCTGGCCTTGCTTTCCACTGTTCATCTTAGAGATATGTGCTGATAAATCAACATTTTTAGCTGTTTATTGTTCACTACAGCTATAAAAAGTTAGTAACAGCTTTATATTTTTATTAGCACTTATGCATCAAATGTAAAAGACATCTTAAATTCTAATTTAATGCACCTTAAAGTCCCTTTTATTAGGGTTGTTAAATCCCTGCTGTGCTGTTTCACTGGGTTGTGTGTAACATTTGTGCCATAATCAAAACAATGATGTGTGTTTAGAATTGTGAGGAGAAATCATTTCTAGTACCTAGGCAAACTAGATACTCAGTAGTCTTGAAAGTCTACTCTAAGCATTATTGCTCCATTGAAGACACAATGGTTGTAGTGTATTTTCTAATATTAAAAATGAAAAAATACCAATATTCTTAAGTTCTTGATCAAGAATTTCATTGGTAGATAAATGGAAAAGTAATGTGTTTGTTACTAATGGTCATTATTGAGTTTCATATTAAATATGAAGTTGTGCTATATAGTCTTTGTATCATTTATATATAGAAATCTAATTTCACAAGTGAATAATGACTATTTCTTAGAGAACTAGGATTGTAGTGTTATAAGAGCATTTATATTTTTTATATAATAAAACTTGCTCTTGGCTTATCATAATATCTGTTGAAAAATGTGCATTTGTTAAATTTTGTTGCTACCATCAATTATTTCTCCCATCAGAGCTTTATATATTTATATATTTATGTATGTATGTATGTATGTATGTATGTATTTATTTAGTTGTTAGTTAGCTAGTTAGTTATTGCCTTTCTATTTGTATTCTTGTGTGACCTGACTTGACCAAACTATAGAAACCACGGATAACAGATCACTTTCCTCTAATATAATAACTACAATCTCCTCAACAGTTTTATATGTATTTTTGCAAAAAAGTGAGAAGATGGCATCACTGGGGCCTACGGAGGGAAAAATCTTTCTTTTAAATTCTGCTGCGATGGGAAAGTGGAGAAAAACCATTGTATCTGTTACAGCTGCCTCACTCACGAAAGGGACAAGAAAGCAAATGTGTGGGGAGAGAGTTAAAGCACCCTAAAGGTATTAAATAGAAGGCATCTTTATATTCACTATATCACCCCAGCCTGAACCAAATGCAGGAGGAAAAAAACCACCATAGGTCTTGCTTATTTTGTACATAGCAGGAGCTGACCACGAAACTATGCAGTGGAATAGATTTCCCACACTTTCCCTGCCCTTAATTGTAATTTCCCAAGGTTTCCTCTGTGACAGAGTTTCCAGAAGGGGGCTTTAGCAAAATAAAAAAAAAAAAACCTATCATTAGCTTCATGGATCAATATGGTTTAGGGAATACAAAACAACTGGAGTAGCTTTAAAATAGGAAGTATCAGAGGGTGTCTCCATCTTCCCTATGGAGAGCAAATTATGTTATTGATCGGTCCACAGTATAACTGTGTAAATTTATAGGTATCAGTGGGAGCAGCTGAAAATCCCATAAAGCCATTCTCCTTGTGAGTATAGTGTGTAGCTGCTGAGACAACCCTAAGCATCCCTACTGAGAATCCTTCAAAGATATGGCCTCAGTCCATGATAAGACTATGGAAGATGAAAAGGCTTAAGATCAAAGACATCATTATTTTATAATTCTATTTGTCTTCTTTTTCTTTGTTTCTCATAACTTGCCCAATGTTTTAAAATCTAATAATTCAGAAACCCTAAAAAAAGATAATCAACAGGTGAAAATATATTGAGAGAATATATATTCAGAAACTACAAAAAACTACAGTCTGTACTTCATTACAACCTCAGTGTCCATGAATAAGAATATAATTACTATAATTTAAAAAAAGGAAAATAGATATAAAGATCAAAAGGATACTATTCCAAAGTGTGAGTAAATGTGAAAAGATTAGCAAACTCTGGTTTTATTCTTATTGGAAGAGTCAAACCTGTCCTTAGTACAAAGTTTGAAAAGTAAAGCAGAAATAAAAGGAAAATATCCCTCCAAAAGTGTTGTAATATTTTCTGCTTCTGGTCATATTTTTTATTTACAAAATTATTTTTAATAGTTTTTTTTTTATTTTAAAAAATGTCAAGTTACATCTCATGATGTTACGTGAGTAGGATTCTTTTTATACTAGTCACTGCAAATTCCCAACCATAGCACCTTTTCCATCCCAGAAATTTGAAATGCATGGTTTTAGGTAGCTTTAACAATCAGGAAATAAGGAAAAAATACAGACATCTGTGGTACAAAAATTATGTAAATGACTACAGCATTGTCTAATGTTAATGATTCAGTGACTTACACCTTTTTTCCATGGAGCCCTGTACACAAGCAAAGTGATAGCTTAGTAAGACACTTAACAGTAGTTTGTGATACAGGAACCTATATAGAATTTTTAAAAATCCCTTCAAGCAGTAAGCTGATAGGTTCAAAATTTAATTAGAATGCATTAGGTTGTGATATGTTATGACTTTATACAGATTTTAAGAACACAAATTTGAAAGTAGTTTCAGAATGAAAAAACAATTTGTTTTCTGAATTTGTGAGATGACAGCAATATCTGAATTTAAGCAGATAATTTTTCATAAAAATATGTCATACTTAATAGTGTCTTATTTTAGTATAAAAGATTTTCATTATTAACATATGTTACTGTTTTTTTTTTTTTTTTCTCTCAGGTCAAGGTACCTGAATTTTATTTAACAGACTGACATTGACTTGCAATGTGGCAACCTACGCTGAAGTGTCCTGAGGGCTAAGCAGATAATCTCTAGTCAAACATGAATTAAATATTAAGTGCCGTTGTTCTCACATTCTTAAAATTAAACTCCCCAGGTTGATCATAGCATTTACAATTGTCTTCAGTGATAATGATTCAGCACAAAATAGCCTGCATAGAAAATTTTAAATGACTTTCTAGTATATGATAGCTACAATTTTCTAAAAACGGTAGACCAAAGAGCACTCAATAAGTTTGTCCTTAACCTTACGAGGGGGTAGTCTGATGTGATGATTAATGTTATACCTAAATTGGTTTAGCCAATTAAAAAGATGCTAATATAAATATTTAATAATGTTTGATTTTTAGTAATTGACAGAAACTGAAACTGGCAAAATCATTTAAAGATATTTATATGTAAAGGCAAAGGTGCTGACTTTAGAGCTTTGTACTGCTAATTCCCTCTGTAGATGTGAATATTAACTGCTAGTATATGGATTTGGGATGCAAGCCTTACATTGAGAGTGAATAATTTCTACTTCAAATTTAAGCATACTTGCTCTACTTTATGTTTTTAGGACTTATTATCTCTCTGCTACATATTTAGTGCCCTATAGGAAGCATATGGTGGAGTATATAATTGTTTGCAATTGTAGAAGGACTTTTATTACTCATCTCAAAGAAGAAGTTTGCAAGTATCTCAAGAATGGAATAGATTTAATATAATAAGATGACAATTTAAAGATATAACATTTCAGCTACCTACAATTTAATTAGCATAAATAAAATATATTGATGGAATCTTGAAAGAAAATGACCCTAGGGATTGCTAATGGTGGCTAGAATAACCAACGGTCTTAATAGGAGTGAAGATCTAAGTCTTGTACAAGAGAAACAATCCATCATTTATTTTCTTGGCTTATAAAACCAAGAGTAATGTCATCAATAATTGGTAGAAATATGTTAACTACCATCCATTGTATAATCTGGGTTTATGTATATCTTGTTTAGATCTCAGTGATCTAACTGCATTTACTAAAATGCATATGTCGGGTCTAGCAGGAAGCACTGAGACTCAGTAACTCATATTCTGACAGGAAAGACAGAGACAGAACACAATAGAAGTATTATATAAAAAAGAAGTATAATATACAAAGCAGAAACTGTATCATGAAATTGACACTTGATTGAAGAAGTACTGAAAAGAAGATTATGTACATTATTTATGCATAAGTAGCAAAAAAAAGGAGATTTGAAGTTAATAGCGGAGAATGCTTGCTTTGGTTAGAAGGGATAGTTGATGAAATAACAGTTTCCATCTACCAAACTAAAGGAGGTGGAAATGAAAAGGCAGACATTGGTTGAGGCACAGTTGTGCAAAAAAGTCAAGTTCACTAAAGCAATGGAAAGTTTAGAGAGTGTCACTTTTAACTTTTCTGTTTATAGAAAGTATTGTGAGTGGAGAGAACTAAGTGGGAAGAGGGGACAATAAACCATAAGATCATAGATAGCATTCGTTTTGATTATTTAAGGGATATAATAGTCAGGACAAGGAAAAATAGTCATTCAGGGAGAGTTCAGAGGGGTATTAGATAGAGAAGGACTGTGTAAAGGAGAGAGGGAGAGAATGCAGAGGGAATAGAGAGGAAAAGAAAGAGAAGGAAGCCTAGTCAGATGAGAGGGGGATTAACTGGGTTTTCACTAGTCTGGGTTTGTCTGCAATGTCTATGTCAACTGTGACTTATCTGAGTCGGGGAATGAGTATGATTACAACTCTTTTCATTTAAACAGAGAATTCTAACTTGTGCAGAAAGATGGTGAATTGAGTTTGAATATTGTCTTGGTGGTGTCTGTGAGACACTGCAAAGGTAGATCACCAAAGATTATTGTAAGATTGAAATTCGATGTCTTATTTCTCAAGGTTGTTAACTGTCAATGCACTAAAATTAGACTTTAATGAGTGGGAACATATTGCTTCATATCAGAACATTAGGCACCTTCAGTCACATTTTTTATATTTCATAATGTCACTTCTAATATTTCACCTTGATGATCACTCTGTGCCTTTGAGGATAATTTGAATCTCTTTGTATTGTTACATGCTCTACTTTATAACACTGGTCACCACTATTGAAATAAACCTTACAAATATATCTCAAGTTGAAGACACTTAAATGTCTTTTCCTCTGGTGCTGCATAACATTAATTTAAAAAATATCTCAATAGACTGAACATTGTAGAAAGTTGTTTTTATAGTTTCACAGACCTAAGACATATTCTGACTTTCAATTTTTTCTTGATATTTTTGAAAATAGTTTCTACCAATAATTTAATATTTTGGAGTTCAAATTGACAATACTCCAAAGAAATAATAACATCATTTTAAAATCTTTTACTGGAGAAATACTATTTCATATGTCATTAATTTTGTTAAAAGTAAAATATTTTATGATAATTTCTATAATAATTATTTCTGAAAGTGATAGTTTTAAGAATAGTAGAACAAATCTGTGGAGATAAAAATAATATTTGTCTGATATTTATCCTTGTTTATTTTTTGACCATCAGTTTGTTTTGCCTAGGGAATGCAAATATGCTAAACACTCTCTTGCCTGAGCAGAGGAATGTGGTAAAATTTCATTAAGGTCAGGTTGGAGCAATTTAGTCACATTAAAAAAGAGTTTAATATATTGGTTCTCTCTTCATAAAACATACTCAATTGGATCATTAGCTGTATTTACCAGCAGAGTAGATCCAAAAATAAGCTAAATGCAATGAAGACATTCCATTTGAATGAATTAAATATGAAATATCTTGCTGTCTAAGCCTGTTATCTGGGACTTGACCAGATCAGTCAGCTAGGACAGTTAAAGCCGTTTGTAGGAAGGTACTTCATTAATTCATATGTCAGGACCTTGTATTGCTTGGCAAAGATAGCACAGGGTAGTCAGACATATGGTTTAGATGAAGTCTTTGGAGGTTGCTGGAAGCATGGATGAACTAAGTGACCTTTGGAGGTACATTCCAACCTAACTAATATTCCTCACTTTATCTAACTGTGTCACGCGTGACTTCATCCCGCAAGGAAGACACAACACCGAGGCTCTTTTTTTTTTTTAGCAGTTTTATTTAGGAACCTTGAATTTTGACTTCTGACTTACTTATGATGGGGGCTGATTGACTTACTAAATCTTATCTCTCATTTTGCTTTTGGGGAAAACCCACCAGCAGCCTAAATAGCCTCTGGGCAGCCAACCCCAGTACACCATGTGGGCACCACCGATAGGTCCAGGTACAGGGAAGCAAGCCAGATCATCAGCCTAGCCATATAAGGAATTGTTTGTCACTGAGAGCACTCACCATGTGGAAGGTGGAGGGCAGAAGCCAGAGCCATCTTTAAGGCGCATCTACATGCAGCTCACCACATAACTGTATTCTTTTGTTTTTTTATTAAAATTGTGTTTTAAAATGATTCCTATATTAAATTGTCTAGAGGTTCATTTAAGTTAATCCTTAAGTTAAGGTTCATCCTAGGGCCGGGGATATGTCAGTCAGCAAAGTGCTAGCCTTGTAAACACGGGGAATCAAGTTCAGTTTACAGTGGTGGTTTGCATTTATAATCCCAGGACAGGAACAGATGGATCCCTTGGACTCACTGGCCGGACAGCTTCTTGTAATTGACATATTCTAAGCCTGTAACAGAGTATCCCCCCCAAAAGGTGACAGTGACTGAATTATGAGAACTTAGGTTTCCTCTGGATTGTTCCCCCACATACACATGTATACATACACACACCCCACCGTCGGTTCCCTCTTCCCCTTTCTCCTCCCACTCACCTCCCAGCTTCCTCCACCCCACCAATCCACTCCTCAAAGAGGATAAAGTCTCTCACACAGAGTCAACAAAGTCTGGCATATCAAGTTGAAGAAAGACCAAACACCTCTTCCTTTTGTATCAAGGCTGGGCAAGTTTTCCTGCTGTAGGGCATGAGCTCCAAAAAGCCAGTTCATGCACTAGTAGTAAATCCTGGTCCCACTTCCAGTGGCCCTAAAAGCTTCCCGAGCCTTAAAATTATCATCCACATCAGTGTGTCTAGTTTAGTCTCATACAAGTTACCCAACTGTCCATCCAGAGTTAGTGAGCTCCCAGTAGCTCTCAGGTCAGCTGTCTCTGTGGGTTTTCCCATCGTATCTTGATCCCTTTGCCTATATAATCCCTTCTCCATATCTTTGACTGGACTGGTAACTTCTCTGCCCAGTGCTCAACTGTGGATATCTACAACTGCTTCCATCAGTTGCCGAATAAAGGTTTTATGGTAACAATTAGGTTGGTAATCAATTGATTATAGGGGAAGGCCACTTCAGGTACTCTCTCCACAATTGCTTGAAGTCTTTGCTGGGGTCACCCTTATGGATTCCTAGGGATTTTCCCTGCAACAGGATTCTCCTTAACCCAAAAAGGCTCCTTCTGTCAAGATGTCTATTTTGTTGTTCTCCCCTCTCTTCCAAACTCTAACATCACATTTCCTCATGTTCTTTTCCCAGCTCCCCTTACCACTCTCCCAATTTCTCAGGAGATCTTATTTATTTCCTTTTCCCAGAAGGACCCACAGATGTCTCTCTTAAGGTCCTCCTTGTTAGCTAGTTCTCTGGGGCTGTAAATTATATCCTGGTTATTCTTTGCTTTATAACTAATACCCACTTATGAATAAGTACACACATGTTTGTCATTCTGGATTTGTGATAAGATACAAACCTATTATAATATTTTGGAATGCCTTGGGTTTTGTTGGGTGACAGATGATTAAAAGAGATGTATTTCTTAAAATCAAACATTTGAATTCAGCACTAAGCTAGATCTTTTGATCAAACAGAAATTACTTTAAGTTTTATAATAATTAACTTTATTGTTAAATCATTCATTGTACAGCTGTCTCAAAAGTGTAATGTATTTATTTGCAATTTTAGAATAATGAAACCCATTTATAATATATTTTCAAATGTTTTTATATGATGAAAAAGCAATAGATCTTTTAAAAAATATGTTTATATTTTGTAAATTAAACGTTCCTTCTCTCTCAGTCTACAATGCCTGATTTTAACATAATAAAATATTTTATTGCTTTTTGATTATTTTCCATAGCCAAATTCCTCCCAAATTTTATCATTGCATTTTTTCATGCCTCATGGCACCTAGGATTTCCAAGCTAGATTTATTTTCCCTAAGACTATTCTGTGCTCCATTTAAAGATTTCCATTTAAAGTCAACCCTGTTGTCCATGATCATTCAGTTCCTTTGAGCTAAGCATCTCTCTGCAGTGACCTGTGGTCTCTCTAATATGTTACAATATTTTTTAAAGTATCTGTAAGGTCTATTATTATTTTTACTGTAACATATTTTATATATCCAGAAAACTTACCTCAATTAAATGGTGGTTTACAAGTTATTTAAAATATGACTGTGATGCAGCAGGGGTTGTATGCATGTGTGTTTATATTTGCAAAGTGAGTGTGTGTGTGTGTGTGTGTATTTGTATATTTTATCAACAAAGACAGCACCAGTGTGTTAAGCACTAATATGCACATCCTTCTCAATCTTGTAATTTTGTCTGTTTGGTTAAACTAGATGACAAGTATTCATGGGGGGGAGTGACATGTTCCATAATTAACTTGACCTCTATTTATTAAAGCTAGTAAACAAATTCTTGTGTCTAGTACTGAATTAAGACAGAATTAATTTGAGGGCACTTGTGAAATGTCATGGATGCTGAACATCACATTTTTCAACAGTAAAATACTATGTTTTACTAATAATCTGACCAAACTTCTCTTAAATAAGAGAAATATTTAAGTAATATTTCATGCTCAGACAAACAGAAAAATGTTACACCTTCTTCAACACATACAAACAAGGTGTCAGTGTGCATTTCTTAGGTATTACAGACTATGCTAGGCAAATATTCTTGACAGAAGTTGTCAAGGAGGTGGCTAGGAGAATGTAGCTTAGAAAGATGTATAAATTTAATCACTGTCCATGCAGTTCACAATATATTAATTAAGGGGCATGGACAATTCAATAAATTTGCACAGTTATATGAATTAAGAATGTGGGACATCTCTTACGTTTGGAGCCTGAGTTGGCAATGGTATAATGGAGGGTATTTTAAAAAATCATGAAGATAAACTCTTTATGGGTGCTAGAAACTGATGCAGTTAAGAGTGCATTAGGAAAAGAAGTCTAGGTAATTTTTGGAATGTATCAATACTTAAAAAGATTAAAAGAAAGGAGAAGGATACCCAGGCCCTAGCAGTGAACACTGAGAACACGTGGCCATTGATCTGCTCTGTCTATCTCTTGACCTGTGATGCATAAAATGTTTTACTTCATTTTAAAATGTTCAGTTCATTAATGACCTAAGGCAAGAGAAAACATGGTTATCAAAATTGCTGGTGATATGTTTGGGCAGTCTATAAATATGATTTAATGATTCAGAAAACAGACTGAGTGGGAACAGCATGAACTGAAAGCAATAATAAGGCTTGTTTTAAAAGTGTCAAGTTCCAAAATCATAAATTTAAAATATAAATGTGAATAGACCATTTATGCATGGATAAATCTGCAAAAGTATCTTTGGAAAAATAAAAATGTGACATATTTTGATCATTCATAACCAGCAAAAAGAAAATTATATATAGGTGAATTTTATGGTCACTTGAAATTGAATATTTTTTCTGTTTAAAGAACTTTAATTACTTTTTCTTTAAATAATATTTTTCATTTTGATTTGATGCAGTTTAAACATTTTGTAGAGTCCAATCTCATCAATTAACTAAAAATATCTATCAAAATTTGCTCTTAAAATATTCTTCTTAAGATATTTGAATGAAAGGTACAAAGATATATGAAAATGTTAATACCAACTATATTCTTTTTGTTGTTTTTTGAAAAATCAATATCAAACCTTATATAAAAAAGCAAAACATTCAGAATAGCTAAAAAAGCACATACTGCAATAAAACTTCTCTTTTCTCTGAAATACATAAAAGAAAAAATCTAAAGCTCCTTAGTAAAGTTTTAGTTGTTTCTTTAATACTATTTAATATATTTAAAATATTGCTTTTTTAAAAAATAAAAACTATCTCGAAATGCTATTTAAAAGTAGATATTGTTAGATATAATGTTACCAGAACACCTTCCCCAGTGTGATCAATTCAATGCTTTAACAACGCAACATATGCATTAAAATACTAGAAGATCAATTCTGACTTGACCTGCTAAAACCATAATATTGAAGTCCAATACATTCTATGAATTTCTGACAACTGCTATTTCTACGCTATAATAAAACTTTTAATTGCTTTCTTTATCTTCTGTCTTATAAAGTTTAATATCATATATTATGTTTGTGTAGTTGCTTTTAAATAACTTTAACCAAGCCTACATTGTTATTTTGTAAAAGTATATCTAATGATTTATTACAAAACTATAGTAAATTTTAAATTGAGGTTGAAACAATTTTTCATATTTATATTTATACTTTTGAAAAAATAATAACTAAATTTTAGGGTCAGGTATTTATAATTAACAGACTTCATAATAAAATCCCTTCTATATTAAAAACTTATTTATTAGATGAAAATAGCCCACAAATCAACAATAAGAAAGAAAGAAACAAAATGTAGTGGAACTTTTACCCAGGAAAGGAATATGGACAGACTATCAAAAGCAGAAGTGTAAATAAACTCAGTATATGGTAAGTGGTGTGCATCAAAACCTCTCACTCAAAATAAAATGAACAGAAATGAAAACAGTTTGTATTCTGTTCTGGTTTCAAAGGTAGCTAGTGCCACTCACATTCTGTCTCAGGCTACTTCATCATATCAATAAAGGTTGCTTTAGAAAGAATACCTCAAAATATGTGAATTCTTTTTTATAAGTTCCTGTAAAAAAATATTCTCACTCTCTAATAAAAAAATAGCAAACTATTTGGGCAGTGGCGGTGCATACCTTGACTCCCATCACTTTGGAGCCAGAAACGGGAATTTCTTGTAAGTTTGAGGGCAGAGTTGTCTACAAAGCGATATCCATGACAGCCAATGTTGTTGCACACACAGAACCATGTTTCAAGAAAGAAAAGAAAAGGAAGACAGAAAGAAAAAGAAAAAGAAAAAGTGTATTTCAGAGCAATTTCCATCTACACATCTGACAATGATGATCATCATTCAGGTCTTTTGATCTGGCATTTCCATCTCCAGAAATTTATCCTGGAAATAACTGGACAAGCTCAAGAATTAGTGGATACTGGTAGTTTGTTATAATGTTATTCATAATAAAGCAAATTCAAAAATAAACTGTTTATAAATATGATGGTTTAATAAACAATCTAGATTTATAGTCCAGTATTTGAACTCCAGAAAGTCACCATATGGTTTCACATGTCATCCCTGGCAATAACTGATCCAGGGCAGATTTGTGACAGTTCCATAATCATAGTGTAATTGTTAGGACTGAATGAGTTGAGTTCTGGTAGGAATTTAGCATGTTCCAGGAAAGGAATGAGTGCTTAGTGTCATTTAACTTGGATTGCTATTATAATGTTACAACTATCTATTTAATAAGTATGATGGTTACTAACTATAATTTTTCTGTACAAATCCATAATTATAAACCAAACATCCAAATTTTGCAAGGATAAAGCTTGATAAATATTTGATTTAACATGTGGATTATTTTTCATGAATCATCAATTGCCTCACAAAAATATTTCTAGCCTATGTAACCTATAGTTAACAGATGTGTGCACCATGATTTTCTTTTGAAAGTCAGGGCTCCTGTATGGGAGAGGAGAATATATGGAAGAAATGACTGATTAGTCTTTCTCCTAACCCTTAGGAGTCTGAGGAGTCATGAATGTTGATTCTAATTGGAAATTGAGTCCTTTGCTTGTATAGGTCTTTTCATAAAACTCTCTTCTAATTTGTTAAATCATTAAATGAATCTAGCAGGTATTCATTTTGATTTTTATTAATTGTGACTTGTTTTTCATTATGGTATAATTGTCAGTCATGAAACATTACTGCTACACATTGGAGCAAAAGCAGAAGACTCCTGCTGAGCCAACAAAGGGCTGTGTAATTCAAGTTGAACCTCTGGGTCAGAAGACATACATATATTATTAGGAAGAGGGTATGCATTGCTATTCAGGCATAACACAGTTTTAATATTTAAATTATTTATAGGTCTTCAAGGGTAACTGATAGAGATCTGCATTTTTAGGCAACAGTAGGTGCTATGTTATTTTGTGTGTCATTTTGTAGCTTTTCATAAATAGATATTGTGTATATAAGTGAAGCTTAAGTATCTCTTATTTAAGATCATCTTAGAAAAAATTGTAATGGTTATTTAGTGTGAATTTTGTTACATCTTTAAAAATGTACATAGCTATATTAATTAAATCAAGATTTCAAATATTTTTTTTTAAAAAATAAGCACAGAAGATGGCAGAAAAGTAGTATAGAAGTGTGTTATAAGGTGGGCAATTTAAAGAAAGTTGCCCTTAGTTTAGTCTCTGGCTTCAACACCTAATGATACTGGCCATATGCAAGTTACTAAGTTAATATGCATCACAATCTAATCACAATAGAACTTAACTAACAATGGCCCTGGCATAATCAGTTGCTTGTGGACAAAATGACTTGTTATTTGTAAGCTTCCTAAGACAGAACCTAAATCATAAAATAAAAGCTCCCAATAAAAGCTAGGATTTAACACAGTGGTGGTATTATATGGTGCACACAAAAGATATGACTGTTATTAGGTGATCATAAAACTTTACATAACCCCAGGTATATATGATAAGAATCTTAAGCTATGCATAAAATTTAATTTGGAAATGATTTAGAAGACAATGTACTTACAAATACATATTTCTAAGTTAATAATGCACTATTAGAAATAATAAAACTGAAGTATCTTAGTTTTTACTGGCTGTGACAAAATACTTTCACCAACATCTTAATTGAGGAAAGATTTATTTTATCTTATGGTTTCAGAAGTTCCTGTGCATTTTAGTAGGGTGAGAGCTTGCGAGCAAATAACACATGTCAGGCAGGAAAAGAATCAGAGACAGAGAGAGAGCATAATGCCTAGACATTCACACTCTCTTCTTTCCCCACTATAATCCATATAGAAAGCAATCTATAAGTAGGTATCACTCACATTCAGTTAATTCTATATAAAAGCACTCAGAGACATACCAGGAGATGTTCCTTACTAATCTGGATTCTTTGTAATCCAGTTAAATTGAGAATCAAGATTGACTGCTGAGTGAGATTTAAAAATTGTTGTTAGAATGACCGTTAGAGAATAGGAATTTGTGCTATATTGAACAATGAATGTTAGGGCTAAGGACATGGCCCAATGAAAGACTGCAGACTGGCATTCACTTAGCCAGCACCCATGTAAATATCAAGTGTCTGTTGTGGCCTGCTTGTAGTCTCCACATTCACAAGGCAGAGATAGGGGAATCTGTGGAACATGCTGGCAATTTAGACTTAGTCGATGAGTTCAGGGTTCGAGTGAGAGATTGTGCCACAATAGACAAGGTAGAATGCAGTAAGAACAACACTCTAAATTAACCTTTTCATGTGAAGACACACAGAGTGCCCACAAATACAGTAATATACATATGCCTATCAAGTCAGATACATGGGCACAAAAAGGAAGATGAATGTCGTATTGCAAATCTCACATATATCATAATGCTTTCTCTTTTATTAAAATTTGAGAGAAATCCTTGATAGAATGACTGATAGATATCAACATCATGTTAAAAAGGAAAAAGCATTGGTTTTCAACAGTGCTGAATGGGAAGACAGGCTCGGCTTCTGGAGTGTTCTGGAGGATGATGCCTTTAGTCTATGCAGACTCGTTTCTAAGATCACATATCTACTCTGACTGTAGTTCTGTGTCATTGAATTGATCCAGGTGTTTAGCCCTCCAGCCATCTGTCCCAGGAAAACTGCTTCTCTGGAACTGACAGAATATTGCACAATTGGGCAAGAATAAATAAGACAACAATTGAGCCCCTGGATGGATATGCTATATGCTTCAATTATTGGTCCATTATATCTGCAGCAGATGTTACATTTTGGTACCTAATGGTAGAAGTTTTGATCAACAAAAGCATGTTTTGGCTTGTCCCAATAATTGTCACCAAATTCATTATTTAAGGAGCATTGTATGGTAACAGACTATCATTTTAAGTTTTATGATTTTAATACACAAATACTTTTTTTTTACTGTAACAATGTCTTACTATCAATTATTTACCTTCTTATCACATGTCTGCCATTTAACATCATTGTTTAGAGGTTTCTCTAGGTCATATAAAGAAATTTTAGAATGTATGTAGATTTGTGAGGTAAATCCCAGTAATACAACAGGATGGTCTTATGACATATTTCATCATAGTTTGTTTACAACAGATGCATTTTTCATGGAGAAAAGCTTTCTACTTCAAATATCTATCATCTTTGATTTATGGTAACACAACTTACAATAATTTATACTTACAACTGTATTTTCTCTGACAAACATCAGTGTGAAAATTAGTACAAGTCATTACTCACTTCTACAAAATTATCTAGGCACAAATACAGCCTGGAGGCCAGCAACCAGATCACTAATTTCCAATCCCATTTGCCATATAATCTTTTCTACTTCAATGTCAATGTAGTCTGTGATCATTTATTTTTCCTAGGATTTATATACATTTTCCCTTTTTGTTATCTTTAAAATAGAGCCTTTTATTTTACAAAAATAATTGTTTTAACCTACAAACAAAAGCTTGCATTCTTTCTTTCTTACAATATTTTCACATTTGCTTTACACAATCATACAAAAAGTTAATGCTGCTGGATTGGCTTTATATTCTATTTTGTATTATTGATAGTTTCAATTAGCCATGTTTATCAATAATACAAAAGTATTAAAGTTTAAAAACTGAAAATAAACACTTTATAAATGTGAAATGCACACTATAAATGTGAAAGCTGTTGCCATCAGTTGGTACACACACTTGTGGAAGTCGCATAACCTGCTTCTTCTTGTGTCTTCAGCCTTATCTATACCTCAAAGGACAGCAACATACTCACCTTGTCCCCAGGATGTTCCAGTGTATTCCTCTCCTTTGTTTGCAATGATTCTCCTCCCACAAACCCTCTTGCAACACATTTACAGGCTGCTCATTTAAATTCATTTCATTCTTCATATTTTAGTAGTAGCCACAGAGTTGCTGTTGTCTTTTTCTATGTTCATTTTTAAAAACTTAATTACACATATGTGGCATGTAACTGCAGTCCAAATTAAATTTCTTTAGGCCATTTGTTTAACATCTTGCTAGACTCTAATTCCAAGAATATCTGACTTATTTCATTTGTCATGAGTATCTGTCATATCCAGGCTCTGCTAAGGCTCAGACATGTTGAGCCAAATAGGTGAAAGTCTTGATTGCAAAAGAGTGTGATTTCTGGAAGGATACATATGCTCAGATGGGGAATCACCGCACATCATTGAGGTGAAAAGGTTATGCAGCATGTAGTTTCAGGTTTAGGAAATGATTTAGGATGGCATTGCAGATCTCATTAGTATGAATAAAAATAAGTTCAAAACTGAAAGGTGAGTATGAATTAAAAAGTTTAGGGAGGGTGATTGGGTATTGAATTTCTGGGTTAGTTTGCATGTTCTGAAGTACCATAGACTTGGTGTCTCAAACAGTTGAAAGGCATTTCTCATATTTTCTAGAGACTTGAAGTTGAAGGTCAAGACTCCATCTTTGTCATGTTCTCAATGAAGGTCCTGTCCATGGCTCCTTTCTGTCCCATTTCACTTTGCAGAGTGAATGAACACTCTTATTTCTTAAAAGAACACTAACCCTAACATATGGGTTCAACCTTCACTACCTTATTTAAACCGATTTTTCTCCATGAGACTTTGTCCTGAGACACCATCACAGTGTTCCTATATGCACTATCTACCATGAGGTTTTAGATGTCAGACACAAAAGATAGTTACATTTTGGAAGTGTAGGGTTCAGAGGAAGGATCGTATGGAGAGTAAGGATGTAATGAGGAACATATTGTTTATAGCCCTGTGACCCTAGTATGCTGAGAATAAGTAGAAACTTGCACGTATTTAAGTAGGGAAATAAAATGTTCTGAAGAAAATAAAAACAATTTCTGTTGTTGGTTATATGTAGTGCTATAATATCATAGGTGGACTTGTTCCTCACTTGCAATATATCTTTGCCTTAACCATAAACCTGTCCTGCCCGTGGCTTAGCTTCTGACAGTAAACTTGTGTATGGAGACTTTTAGATGATCATCAGGTACTCTGCAACTGTCAAAAACCAACTTTCATAAAGAGATATGGCTGCATGTTTATTGTGAACTGTGAGATTTTTTTTTCAGTACTATACTTGCAAATCTTATGAAATTTTTATTACAACTCCTAAAAAATATGAATGAATCTTGGAAGATTAATAAAAGTAAGGCCATGGTATCATTTTTTCTTTATTTACTTCTTCCTAATAAACATACAAAGAATCTGTTTAGTTATGATCCAGCTATGGAGGCAACACGCTGAGTATAGTGCAGAAGTTATCTATTTGTGGCCTCAAATATTCTGAAAATTATTTTAGGTTTTTGATTTTGTTTTTATAAGGTAGAAAATCTGACTTGTGGAAATAAGAAGTAATATCTCCCTTAACTACGACTACCCTCAAGTCCCACACAGAGATACACACATACAGAGAGGACAGAGGAGGCTGAGAATGGAAAGATGAAAGATAAAAGGGAGGCTGAGTGCTAAGGTGAGGAGGAGTGGGACAGAGATACAAATCCTAGATAGAAAAGGACTACTCAGACCCTTGGTATTATATTGGTTCAGAGTATGCAACTGAATGAAATAAGAGATTCATTCATTCATTCATTCATTCTTGACCTAACTGCTGGTGATAGCTCTACATCAAATAAATGGAAAGGGCACTGGACCTAGAATTCAGAGAAAATACAAGGAACCTTTTTTCTGTGGTATTAGGAATCTTATAATAATACTATGGGATACTATTATTGGAATTTAAAAAAGAATAAGGACACCATAGATAGCAATTGCATTTGTCATTCATGGCAAAGATAATTATCAAATGCAAATATGTAGGCAGGCAGCCATTCAACTCTGACCTCAACCTGACTCTTCCTTTTTTGGGTGTGGATTTTACACATTATCAATTAGATACTATTGTAGTATGCAGTGAGTTGAAAAAATCAGAAAGAAATAGACATAAGAAATTAGATTTGGATCAAAATATGAAAGACTGAAATATTGCTGTATAATTTTTAGCATATTCTCTATCAACTAAATCAATTTTTATAAATATAACAATAACTTAATGTTGGAGTTGAAATTACATTTGTTATACTTTTTCTCCCTTCTAAGTGTAGAACAATCTAAGCAACATACTTAATATAGAGATTTAAACTTTTACAGGGTTCACATTGTGGACAAGCTATTGTTATAATATTTTACTCTATAATTAATGTTGTTTCAATACAAAAAGATATTTGTTTTTGTTTTTTAATACAAGTAAACTGAATAGATATGGAAAACTTAAAGGATTCAAAAGATTGGAATACTGAAAAGAGTCTAGTTTTGTATCACTTTTTTTTCAAACTCCTGATCAGTTATTCACTTCACCCACTGCTAGAAATCTCATCTTTTGATAAGAAAAACAATGCAATGAAAAGTAGATGCATCCTTTAACCAATGCCCTGATTAATTTTATAAGAAGAATTATGAAAAAAAGAAATAATAGAGAATCTCAGCAATAGGTGAACAAAGAAAACCAAGCATGAAGTTAAGGAGAAAATGGCCAGGATAAAAAACACTATCACTTAAATGGCATTTTTAGAAGATCTGAGAAATAATGAAAAAGGTGAGAAATAGTAATGGTAATGTAGAACTAGGAAAGATGCTCACAAAAGAAGTAACTGAAGGCATCTGGAGTGTGCTGTGAATCAAGCTACATGATAAAAGAAAAGAGCAGATTAGACCAGACATAAAAAAATGTTGAAACTGGAGTGGAAATATGTGCATGGGGTTAGATTTAGAGCTATAGACTTGAAAATTAATCCAATAGACAATAAAACATAGAATAAGATTATACTATGTTATAGCAGAAAATTGAAGTGAATTTTGGACAGAGGGTGAGAAAGATTATTCTGGAAACAGCATAAAACTATACCCATGAGCTGTGAGTCAAAATAAATTCTCCCTACCTTAAGTCACTTTTGACAGACACTTTGTCATAGCACCAAGAAAAGTAATATGGTGATGTCAGAATATTCTGTTGGTACGGTTATAAATCCAACTGATGTGTAATGCCATTTTCTTCTGATGTTGTTTTTTTGATTCTTTTTTTTTTTCTAGATAGGCTGTCTATTGGTAAGAATGTGGTATAGAAGTCACCTACTGTTGTATTGGGGTCAGAATGGGCCTTTGTATCTAGCAGTGTTTGTTCCATGAAATCAAGTGCACTTATTTTCAATGCTAGTATATTTATCATTACTATTTGTATTACTATTTGTAGATTGGTGACTAAGCAAAATGAAGACACCACTTTTTTTGGATTAATTCTATCTTGGAATTCACTTTTGCAGACATTGATAAGACTTGTGTGCTTTCTAGTTCCAGCATGGAATGACCATTTCCATCCCTTCACCCCAAGGCAGTATTAGTTTTCATCAATAAGGTTTAATTTTTCAAGCAAGAGATACTTGGTTTTTAATCAAATCTACTAGGCTGTGTTTTTGGATTGGAGAATTGAGGCCATTAATATTCATTCTACTACTTGTTTGTATTATCTTTTGGTCAGTAGTTTTTCTATGCCTACTTTAACTTTATTTGACATCTTATAATTTTTTTTTCAGGGATTTAATCTCACTCATTCTCTCCAAAATACATTCAAACTGAATCGGTAATATTTGCAGAAGTCTTGCTAGCTTGATTTTTCATGCAATGGAAATTTCACATCTATTGTTGTCATTCATTGTGTGTTTTAATTATTGTACTATTTACTTTAAACATTTGAAATGTTCAAGGGGGATTAGATTAAAATAGAGCTATGTTGCCCTTCCTTCTGAAATTCCTGTAAATGCAACTCAACCTGCATGATCAGTATACCAAGTAGAATATAGACACTGACAGAGGAATGTTAACATTGGCAACAAGCAAAACTGAGAGATACACTATTTAGTAAAACATAGTAGCACACAGATGCTTCTTCAGCTCCAGTAACTCTTTTGCAATAAAGTTCCATGGTAGTATGACATATACTAATATATTAATTGCAAAGGTAGGAATAGGAGATAAAATGAATGTAGTAAGACCAGATATTAGTATTAAAGCAAAAGAGAAAATGAATAATAAAAATGGAGAAGACAGGGCAGCTCATTCCAGAGGTTTAATGAAAAGAGAGATGAGTATATCTAACCACATAACCTAAAATATGTCAGAATGCATAGCCCAGACAAAACTATGCCCTTTAGAGTAGCTGGCAAAGGAATGTATGCATGTGTATGGATTTCGGGTGACAGCAGAAAATTAAATCTTTTAAAAAAACAAAAGTATATATTAATACCTGTCGTTATTCACTCTCCTGAGTGCAGAAGCAGACTGTGTTTGCCATCACTCACCAGACTTCAGCCATGGACACTGGACTACCTTGCTCTTATCTCTTTTTCTTCCTGTTTGAGCTATTATCTTACAATTAAATCAGAACCTGTGTGGCATCGTGTTTTCTCTGTTGATATTTGTGCTGTTTGCTATACGATTGGAGGGTGCATGGATGATGAGAATGTCAGTGGGTGCTATAACTGGAAGTGTCTATCATATGTAAAGCATGGAAAGATTCTCGGCCGTCTTTCACCTGTATTTCTTATGCACCAGCAACTGCAGCTACTTTTTGAAGCTTACCTTTGTTCCAGGGTGACAGATAGTCTTACTCCTGTCTCCAGCTCAGACCAGATTTCTACAGTATAGATTACTGTGCAGTTTTTTGATTCAGTCTTTTGCCCTCTTGCTATATGTACTTTGCAAACTAAGACTCAAAGTCATCTCCTGATATTTACTCAGGGCCAAGAGTAGATTTCTGGGGAAAGACTTTTGCCTCCATAGATTCCCAGCCTTTTACTTAAGACAATGTCTTTTTTTTTCAACCCACTCAGCCAATTTAGTTTTGCTTGTATGTACATGTGTTTAGGAATGGCCACTTGGGACTATAGCACCTAATAGGCCTTGGTGCTGACTCTCAACTGGTATTCATTGCCTGAAAAATCTATATTTATGTGTTTTTCACAATGGTTTCTGAATAGTGCTGCAATACATGCCAAAAGAAAAGAATATCTCTGACTCTCAAATAGTATGTAGGGTCCAAGAGTTCTGTGTAACTGGACTTAACATCTGCTCAGTGATGTTTCTGTGTCCTCTTTCTCCACCTCTGTCTCCATCTTTCTACCTAGTGAATTATCTGAGAGGAGAGTAGATATTTCCTAGTTTTTTCTAGATTTGTTTAAGCCATGGTCCCATCTCTGGGATGGAGTTCCTAAAGAAGGAATAAGCATTCCTTAGCTTAAGCAGAGTCCTCCAACATGAAATCTGGGCTTTCTATTTGGTCTCACTTTCTAAATATTGCCATTTGTCTTCTCTCACATATTTCATGTGTCAGCTCATCTCCTGTTATCCCCTTTTTAACAATAGGTGTGGGTTTCATTTGCTGTCTTCTATCTTTTTAAGTCCTCATTGAATAGTTTTGTTTATGAGATTTGGATCTTGAAACACAAAATCTGTTATGATCTTTATGAAATAAGTACTTTAATATTTTTTGAATATTTTAAAATATATGCTTTCATCAAGATTACTTTTCATCTTATACAAATGCTATAGGATATGTTCAAAGCAACTTTATTTGTAATAGCAAGAACCTGGAAACAACCTAGATGCCCCTCAACTGAAGAATGGATTAACAAACTGTGGTACATCTATACAATCTGGTGTACTACTCAGCAGTAAGAAAAAATGATATCCTAAAATTTGCAGGCAAATGGATGGACTTGGAGAATATCCTCCTGAGCGAGGTATCACAAACCCAGAAAGATAAGCAGGGGATGTACTCACTCATTAGTGGACTCTAAACAAACAAACATACAGCCAAGCATGCCCAAGTTGCAAACCACAACCACTGAACAGCTTGGTATCAGAAACACCTTGGACGGACTCCTGGGATCCCACTCCCCCTAGAGGAACACCTGACTTTGTCTTGATATTGCAGGGAGAAAACTGGGTTTGTCAGGAGTGGAGGCTTAAATAAGCAATATTGGGACTGTGAGACCTTGGGTCCGCCTGCCCATGTGGGGGATGGGGAGTTGTGGAGAAGAGAGAATGACTTGATGTGGTGGGAGGGGGAAGGGACCTTGAATAAAGATATACAAGGATAGAAAATGTGACTTCTTTATTCATAATAATAAAAAACCCTCAACCTAAGATTAAAAATTCCCAGAATGTGCAAAATAGGTTTGAACTGTCACAAGAAAAGATTTTCTGAACAGCACACTAATGGCACAGTCACTAAGACCAACAGTTAATAAATGTGACTTGGGAAAAAAAATGTAACACATAATTCACTACAAAAAAAAAAAAGAAAATGCCCATTTTCATGAGTGAGTGAGTCATAATTAAAGAGATAATAAACAAAGTAAAAAACTTTAAAGATGTTAGAGACTTTATGAATAAATTTGCTTCAAAGTTTCAAAACAGCAGAGCCAGCATGATGTCTCAGTGAGTAAAGACACTTGCCTCCAAACATGAGTATTTGAGTTTAATACTTTGGTGAAAGCACAGGATCAAATCCTGAAAATTGTCCTTTGATCACCACATATGCTCCACAGCCCACAAGCCCAAACATTAGAATGCACATACACACACACACACACACACACACACACACACACACACACACACACACACAGAGACACTGAAAAAAAATAATATATTGAGAAAGTCACAGAAATATATGAAGCGGAAACAACTTACTCATATCTTCATTCCTACACTATGACATCTAATTACTTTGTTCCTCAGCCATCTTGCTGCTGGGCCTTATAATCAAAACTACACTCAAGGCAGTATCTGGATAGTAGACATAGTGGCAGAACCCTTTAATCCACTAAGGAGAAGGATGCAGGCAAATCTTTCTGTGTGTAGGCAACCTGCTGTACATGAATCATTGCAAGAAAGCAGGAGCAATGTACAAAAACCCTTTCTCAAAATAAAAAGACATTATTTGTGTCAGATCACAGGAAAACATGAATATAGAGGGTAAAATAGTTCTTGTGCAAAGATAAATTAGTCAAGCAAAAATATGCTCACAAACATAATCTTTGGCCCTAGTTCAACCAAGAATAGTATTGACAGCATGGTTCTTCAAAAAGGAAAAATCACTTAATGATAAATGAGTTTCCTACATATCATAGCGTTTTCAATGTGTCTTTTAATTTTTTTTAGCACTTAATAGATTTAGGTAGTTGGAAAAGAGTAACTCTGTTCTGAAATAGTATTCATTTATCTATTTATTTCAACTTCCACATGCCAGTCATGTTGACTTTTGCTTGCAAGAGAAATTTAAGAAAAATATTCAAAACATTTGTCATACAGCCTCATTATTGAAATTAGCAGCTGCAGACAATTAACAGTGAACATCTGCCAAAGTTAACAGAAGACACAGAGAAAAATGGTAAATGTGGATAGTATAAAAATTCACAGATGTCAGACTGTAATAGTCCAATCTTATAAATCTTTGTTTCTCCTTTCCCTGAAAAATTTCTAGTGAGTGTTCCTGACATACGTCTCTCACTAATTTCTAGCTGTCCCTGTGATTTTCTCGCAGTTCAGTTACAGCAGGGAACTGTCTAGAAGCAAACCTTTACCGAGACAGACAGTTAATGGGAACAGTAGCGGCCCTGAGGTGTGTTTATACAGCGGACTCACTTCCTCAGCTCTGTGATATATGAAGTCCTTCGGAAGTTTCCCAGCACTTTCAGGGAATAAATCATGGTAGTGAGAGCTTGTATTTAACCTTCACTACACTCGCTCTGTTCTTTGTAGTCCTTCCCTTTTATCTCTTTGGCTCCCTGGAAGAGATTTCAAATGTGCTAGTCCATGTGCACAGGACATCATTCGCTCCATCATCCATTGCCCAGTTCCTTTTATCCCACTGGGGAAACTCTCAAGCTCTTATGATTTGCCCATGTCAGTGAAAATAAAACCAACACTTTACTATAGGTCACGTGGTTTACAAATGCATTTCCCAACAATATAATATGAACATGTGTGTATGTATGGGGAGTGTGTATTATATAATAAATGGCTTCTGTTATATGTTAGCTATTATTAGGTAAGATAGTTCCTAGTATTTGGGCTTCTTTGAACTAAAATTGAAAAGCGATTCTTGGTAGGAACTCACTTCACTTTCTTTCAGTCTTTGACCCTTATGGCCCTGTTGGGTCCCTTCACTTTGGCATCCAGTCTGCCTTTGGCTGACATTTATTTTTTCTGGACTCAGTTTCAAGGTTAATTCATCCTGGCCTCTGCTAGTGTTACCACTTTCAAGAATAGCTTACTGTGCACAGTGTTCAGCGTAGCATATTCTTATATCATATTTCTTGTGTTGGGGTCATCTGTAATCTTTTTATTTACTTTCTAATCCAGAATGTAAATTTTACAAATACAATTATTTGTTTTGTTTTCAATATTTTGCTGAGTGTAAATAGAGGAATGTCTTACATATTTAGAGTCTAATAAGTGTGCTTTAGAGAAATGTATGTTAATTATATATATATGTATTTGTATATAGGAAGAATAAATATTTGAAAATAATTTACAGAATTATTTGTAAATAATAAAACTATATTATTATTGCTTTTTTCAAATATTTCAAATATAGGTGTTGGTGAGCTCACTAGGCTCACATAAGTAGGAACAAACAAACTAATGATCATAGAAAATTCCTTATTAAATAAATTCACAGAACAAAATACAATTCTGTAATTGAAAGAAACTTCTAGGTGGGAGAATAAAATGGTGTTGGGTGAAGATCGTGGTAGGTCAGTTTGTGTGATGGCCATGGATGAGAATAACTGAGGTAGCTTCAGAATTCCTAAAGTGTTGAGTGTTAACGGGAGACGGTTGAACTGGGAATGGGGAACTCTGAGGTGGGACACTCTACGGAGCAGGTATGATGAAGTCCTTATAGCCTTTCACCATATAAACTAGAGACAATGGTGACAGATATTATGTTAGAGATAATGTCTATTCAGATTTCTATTTTAAAGACAATTGTCTGACAGTGTGTGGGATGGTTAAAATTCATTCTGTTTAGACAGATATTACAACAATCTAGAAAAAATAGTGGTGTAGATTTTGATAATGATTGGCAGTTGGTTGCTAAGGACTAAAGATTTGGGAGCTGTTTGGGATATAAAATAATTTTAAATTGGGGGATTTGCTGGTGGTCTGGTAAGAAAGTCATGAGCAGGAACTCACCTGGCCTCTGCCAGGAGAAACTGCCCATTCTTGGTGAACATACACCAAATGAGGGACTCGGGAGAAGTGACAAATTTTGAAATACGAGTAAATTTTATTTGAAATTGCCAGAATTTTTCTTGTTTTCTTTACTTTTGCATGAAGAAGTATAATAGGTATTACCTGTTCTGAGTACAAAGCTCAGAAACATGCTTTATATGTTCATATATATGCCATTATTTAATTTTTTATAATTTAATTTTTTAGAATTTTACTATGCATTTTTTTTCAAATATGTCTGTAGTTGAGACATATAATACTTATTCTGTCTGTCTATTGTGCTTACTTACTATAACACTATGGTTACACTATAATCGCTCTAGCCTCAGCTCTTATATTCATTACAAAGACCGCATTCTGCCAGAAGCCATTGTCAATAGCTATTGTGGGACAGGATGCAAATACAGTTTATAGCAATTGATAGTTCATACATGAACCCAGCAGTGGAATCATTGTCTGAGGGTCCACGCTGTTGAGTAAACTCTGCAGGTCACCAACTCTGATGCTGTTTCTTCCATCACAATTTCTTATGTAATAACAGCTATGATATCTCCCATTACCATGCATCTTCATAAAATGTGTATATATAATCTCATGATTACATGTCAACTTTATGGAACACATATATCTATGAATGGTCAGGTAGATGGCTTTTCACTAGCTATGTAATTTTAATATATGGAAAATATATGAGGATATGCTTCATAACTAGATCTATTGTCCCACAAGCCTGTAGACCCTTAAGGCCTGCTTTGTTCCCTTTACTCAGCCTAATATAAGAAAATAACAATCTCTCTTCAGTCTAACACAAACTGAAAATATTTAGTCATTTTTACCTGAAAGCAAGTTTAAACTAGACTAAAGGCTTCTTGTATATGGATCATAAGTTTAAAACCCTAAGGTTGTGCACAGTGTCAGAGTTAGAGATAGCTTACCAAGGTTAATAACACAAAACATCCTAATAAAAGCATCCCAATTCCTCACTTGCCAAGTCTGCTGAAAATAGACCTATTTCTCAAAGTTTGTCACTGAGCATTGTCATTGCCCTCCCGCCCACCCCCACGTCCTCCCTGGTCTGGTCCATCTTACTCCTGAAACTTGAACCTTACATTGCCATGGTAAATGCCTAAGCACTTATCATTTACCCTAGAAATATGTTTTTGACCAATGAAAGATAACTCCTGTATTTTTTTTTTATTGTTTCAAGCCTCCTGTAAAAGAAGAATTTTAGGAGTTGAAGATATGAGGAATTAGGATAGGAATAGAGAATTCGAGCTAACAAATTATAGACAATTAGGAGAAGGGAATTAAAATGAAGACAAGGAAGAGAGGAGTGAGAAGAGAACAATAAAGGGGCAATCAAAGAAGAAAAGTGTGAGTGATTTGTTGTCCTCAGATCCGTTGGTTGTTGCAGCAACTTTACTGGACCCTGAAGAGGTTGAAGAAGCTGGATGCCCAAAGGACCATAATAGTGCTCAATATCCATGGCTTTATTATCCTACTGGAATATTTTTTCTTCTTTCTTCATTACTCTTTCTTGAAATCCCAAGTAGTCTGAATTCTGCTTTCCTGACATGTGCCACCTCAGTTATTCCAGGACAAGCATGTTCAATTTCTTCTTTTCTAATTTCATTTCAATGAATTTATTACTCCAAGAGTACTTGCATCTTCATTTGTATACATACCTATTTTTCCATCAGATTCTCAAGAATCTAGAATTATGAAATGTAGCCATTTCATAATTGTCCTTAGCATGGGGGCCTTTCATTAAATACTGGCTATTTAAAGAATTAATGCATTCATGCATGGCTAACACTGCCCCATGTGTATAAATAAACACCTTAGAGGAAGAAGAAATGCCACAGAGACAGAACAATTCTAATGAAAACAAATTAACATCCATGTCCTATAACATGTTGTATATAAAGCTCATTTAAATCTCAATAGAGAAAGATTGTGGGTGGTTGATTTTCCCACTTTCTGTTGGAGGAGTCAACCCTAAAATTATCCTGCTACATTCCTCAGGATTTTTGAGAGTGTAGAAATGAAAGACTGTATTTATAAAAAACGTAAACAGACTAACTGACTGCTTCTTAAGTGGAAGTAATTTTTACAATTTGATTTCCACCAAGATCTTTCAAAAGTGGGACTTAAAAGACATGCCAATCCTCATGTAAGTGCTTGCACTTGTAAAACACCAAGTGAATCGTACATCGTTACGTCGTTTGTGTTAGCATTGCTAGCAGGTCATATTTCTAAGCAGAAAAGTTTGATATCTAATGGCTTACTGTAGTAATAAGAGAAATATCCTTAAGAGATTCTACTAATGAATTATTTCATACTGATGCATTATTACATAGTTTAGGATTACTTTCAAACTATGGTGTCACTTGATGTACATCTACCAAAGAGCAGAGATGGTGTATTTTAACTTTTTAAAAAGAAGAGATATTTTTGATGGTGAGCCTAGCCTTTAACAACTAAGACAAGAACTCACTGGATATCCCTGCCTAGGTCTCCAACCAATAGCGAAGGTGTTGTCTAAACAGGACTTCCCCCATAATTAAATGAATAATCACCCTAAGTGCCATCATAGAACTCACATCCAATACTGGGCTGAGTTCCTGGTACAGCTGAGAGCAGGGGAGAAGAGTCTATATGAGCAAGGGATAGGGCTTATGGGGAAAACACCCACCGTAATGACTGGCTGGAGCTCTGAGGAGCTCACTGAATTAAAAACAGCCACTGGGGAACCTTCAAGAAAAGGAACTAGGCCTTCCAAGGATAGGCACTGTCCACTGACATGGGCAGTATGTGGAGACTCGAAGGGAGAAATCAGACTGTGTTTCTGTGCATGGACTGGCACTTTGAAGCCCACTCTATACTGAGGAACACTTAACCTAGTTATAATATTAGGATGAGGAAATCAGACCTGCCTGGAGTGGATGCTGAGCTGATCTCCATTGGGACCACTTGTCCTTTCTGGGGATGGGATGGGAAGGTGGGGAGGAGGGAGGCTGAAGGCTGACCGTGAAGGGTTGGGAGGAGGAAGAATATTGGAACAAGGGGAAACATAGATAAAAAAGAGAGAGAATTTATTCTATAAAAATAAATTTTAAGAAAGTTATTTACATTTAAAAAATAGGATAGCTCAGAATGTAAAGGACACATGGTATATTAAGCATGGATTGTTTATACAATAGATCCTATCTTACAAATATAATTTAAAGATTTAACTTTTGTTATGTGTGCATGTGTATGGGTCCATGTCTGGGTTCCCAAGCCACTTGTTACTTGCTTGTTGGTCCCTATGGAGGCCTGATGAGAACATCAAATCCCCTGGAAGTGGAGTTGCAAACAGCTGCAAGTAGCTGGACTGTGTGTTAGGTGTGTAGCTCGGGTCCTCTCTGAGAGCATTGCACATGCTTAAACCCTTAGCTATCTTTCAAGGATCCAGAAAAATAATCCAATGCTAAATGAGAAATCAGAGTAATTTTTTTTTAAAGAAACCTGTTTAAAAATTATTAGCGATTGTTTTTGTCAGATGAGTTGTATTCAGGTTCATGGAACAGAATAGCCCAGATACTTTGGTTTAAGCCCCAAGCAGTATGTGGTTTTTATTACTATGTAATGTGAAATGTATAGTCCATGGTTGGTGAGACTGAGTTTTTATTTTTCAGTCTAGAAACTTTTCTTTTACTATTTTTCTTCACTGACTTTCCCTTTGAATGGTGGAAGTGGACCTGTGCATTCAATCTGATGTTCATATTGATAGAAAGAAGGTTCAGGAGCGATGGAAGGATTTAAAGACTATGCCAACCAATTCTCTGTCCTTTTATCAGGAAAATAGAAGAGAAAGCAGCTTTCTCAGAAGCTATGAAACATCTTAATGGCCATAGGAGTGACAATGGCCTGATTTGTTGGAGCAGTCACTATTTGTCCTGTGGGGCACATGAAAAGATTTACCCTCCCTGCCAACCTTAGTGCTTTTCATTATCCTCAGGCCTGAGATGAGGTGAAGTGAATGACACATTTATCTCTGAGATAAAATTTATGGTGGTACCAAAAATGAAGTAATAAAAATAAATACAGTTTATTGCAAAATGTTTAACAATGACATTAATGATTTTAGTCCTATGATTGACAAAATATTAATGTTTCAAATAAAGAAAAAAATGACTTGCAATTAACATGATTCATTCATTGGACGTCCTTAGTCTTCCTTGTAGCTTATCACGTGATCAAGTAAAAGTTCATTGATTAGAGACATAAGGAAGAAAAACTGAATGGATGATAAAGAAATGACAGGAGAAATGATGGAGAAGCAGTGGGTATAATCCATAACTCATTTGACCTGTCATACTTCCTCAACAGCATCCTAGTGTGGTCGGGATATCTTCTTTGAGTTCTGAATTCACTGAAAAAGAGGTTGGTGAGAATCACTCAGGCTTGTAATTAAGAGTAAGACTTTCTAAGTTGATCCAAGAGTTACTTAAAAAACAGCCTGTACTCATTCACAAACAAAATGAATGAAGATTGTATAATTTGTTTTAAATGATTAAGTTGTCTATGTATTACTAAATATTGAAACTCCTAAAGGAAAATGCAAGAGAATTTTAACAAATAGAAAAGCACTTTGTAATGAGTTTTTCAGTTGTCCAACATGGTAGAAAGAGTCGTTATACATATGTCACATGAACAAAGAACTATCATGCCACAGCTACCTGAAAGATGGAAAGTCAAAAGCAGAAAAATACAAGAAACAGGAAACGCTCTCTCTCTAATTAGTTGGGAAACAATACTCAAAAAATAGATACCATAAAATATTGATAAATACACGATAGCCAATTTTATTTGCATTTCTGTGAGTTATGTTTTATTGAATTATACCACACAAACACCCTTTTTAAAATTTTTACAGTATATTAATGCTTAGGAATTAGTATCTTTAAAATAAAAATAATGTCTGTCTAATGCAGATGTTTGCATATTAGTGACACAGATGAGACCCATGTTGTAATTTAAAATTTTCTAGTTGTCACAGTGAAAACAAAAGTGATAAAATAATTGTGCCTTATACTATAATTTGATAGATATAAACTGTAAAAAGTGAAAATTATTTTTATTCATTCTTTTATATACTGCATTTGATTGGGTGTTTTGGAACAAACCTGGTATAATCTAGACTTAATATAATATAGCAACTCATACTAAACATATGCTAAATTCACACATGGCCAGTGGCTAATTGTATTGAACAAGAAAACTCTCCACATCAGTCCAGATTTTACTCCTGGGAAATATCATCTATTAAGCTAATTTACATAATAATGACAAGTTTGTACATTTTTTTATTAAAAAAAGGTGTTTTACTAAAAGTATGATATTCATACAGGGTTGTAGAGCTCCAAACTGTATAAAAGCAACAACATATATGATTTATATTAGCTGCTTCTGTAATGAAATCCCAGGACCAAACAGGCTGGGTACTCAGTACATAGCTGTTTTTATGAGCCTCCTCACATCAAGTCATCCCCTCCCGGTTAGTTTCAACTCTTCATTACTTCATGCTTAATCTCCTGGGTATTGGAAACTTTTCAAAACAGAACTTAACCCCTGTGTCTGAGAGTGCAGTAGGAGAAATTTTAGAATACCAACAAAGGGGGTTAGACTTCACAGTGGTGAACAAGTTACCTTAGTGGAAACCAGTGTGGTGTTTAACTTTACCTCCTTTTCATGGTAGATCCTGTCATATCACTGATCTTTTTTATTTTAGTGTTCTATAAAAAGAAAGGAACCTGTGGGAAATACAGTTATTGAATAGGTGGGAAAAATGAAAAGGAAAAAGATACTAATGTAAAAAACTGGGTACATACATACACATTATTTTATGCTACCTGGTTGGCTCAGTATATTGGTGTTAAGTATGATGGAAAGGAGAACAGATGAAAACATGCAGGACAATTGATCTCTTTATAGATAAGAAATTCTCTAGCTCTGAGATTCCAATGGAATCAGATAAGCAGAATTATTGCCTAGTTTGTAAGTTGTGTGTAGAAGAATGCTGATGGATGTGAATGTTTGACTTTTCTGCCCTCACATACCACAAAGAAACAAAAGAGAAACCTTTTGGGAATGCTGATAAAACTAGCAAAAAGCTACTGTGTGTTTCTTACTATAAAACCATTGTGTTTACTTCTAATATAACTAAATGTGCCATTCACCCAACCCAAAAGTAAATTACAGTTTTATTTACTCACCTTGTAAATACAGAACTTAGAAATGGAACAAATGGAAATATATATCTACCATCTGCATTTTTTGCATTAATGTTTTGTCAAATTGACATTATTATATTTCTATTGCATAGGGTACTCACTTAACATTAATATTAGGTTCAAAGGAAACTTCAATTCCATAAACTCCCAAAGGCAGTCCATGTATGGATAAATGAGCTCAACCTGGAGTATAGGCAGATTTCTTGTGGTTAGATAAAAGCCAGTATTCCTCAGGAACTTATGAAGATGTTTCCCCTTTACCAGCCTCTGCCTGGAGGGACCTATGGCTACCTGGAGTGCCATATTAGCATATCAAAGCTCATGTTGGCCTATGGCCTAGTCAGCATCCAGAGTACTTGATGCACTTTCCAAAGGCCTTGCTAACATCTTAGCCCTTCTCACCTCTTCCCCAATTTAAACTCCCTCCAGCTCCTGGGCATCTCTCCCCACAACCACTCATTATCTTTATATCCTTCTATTCAGGTCATATTCTCTCTCTCTCTACCTCTCTCTCTCTCCCATTCTCTTTCCTTTTGTCGCGAGCAGAATCCCGGGCATTTCCCCAGTGGTCAGCTGGAGACGAATCGGACAGAAAGCCTAGACACTCAATGGCGGTTCAATAACCTTTTACTGATGCTTATTCAAAATACACAATCTACATCAAACACATTAATCACACATTAATATGATCACACATTAATATACATTAACATAATTATACGACCTTTCCTCGCCGTTATGTCCACACTTTCTGTCAATGCCCCCGGGGTGGGAATAGTCAGGCATCAGTCGCTGGTTCGGGCTGCAATTGCTCGTGACTCTGTGCTCCCCGGGCCTAGGATACGGTCCTCGTCCTTCAGCGTCCGTGAGTTGACCAGGTTGGAGGGAGTTCGGCTGTGGAGCCTTCTCAGAGTTTCAGGTGTTAGTCTCTGAGGGCTGGCTGGAGTCCTTTGCACTTCAGCCTCGAGGCTGGAGCCAAAAACTCGGTATGTTTCGGATCTGGTCTCCCTTAATATGCTAATCCGTTGGCCAAGCCGCATCACCATGGTAACCGCATGAGGCGACCCCCTTTCACTTATCTATCTGTCCTGCCTTTCACTCTGCCAGAGTGACTTTGGGTGGAGTGCTAGGAGAGTAACCTTCTGCTTATCTCCTGCTCCCCTCTGAACCTCTATCTCATTCTTCCACCCCTTATGGCTTCAGGCTAGCCTAGACTTGTCCAAAAGGACTTCCATTTTATGCTCTTTACACCTTTCCTCCCTTCCTCTCTCCCTCCTTCTTCCTCTCTTCCTTCCTCCCTCCTCTCTCTCCTCATGCTTCTCTCATTATGTTTTCTCCCTACTCTATACCCTAGTATTGTTTTTCTCCCCACTCTCATAATAGCCTTGACTATACCCTGTCTACAGCCCATGTTCAATATACTTCTTTCTCTGCTCTGAACTCTACCAGATTCCTCTGGCTGTTTTCTCACTTACCTATAATAAGAATCTTCCCTTTAGCTATAACATGGTCATGTCATCAGCTAATAATATAATTAGCATGATTATTTTGTATTTTTAATAACTATCCGTAAAAATAATTGTATTTCCTCACAAATATATGCAAAAGCCTAGATTTGGGTTCTAAAGGATCAGTAGCCAGTGGTCTCTCAAAATGTGTAATACTACCTACCACTTGGCAGCCTGTCCAAAGGCAACTGTCATGATTTTGTGACATGTAGGCTATGTACTGACTTCTGGATATATAGTAAGATTCTGCCTTGAAAAAAGAAACTAACTTTTTTTTATGGTACATGATACAGCTTTTGCTTTTCCCCATATTCCTGTGTTTGTTTTTCAAATACCTAATACAGTTTTGTATTTTTATCACTTGTAAGAATGGTCTTTTGCTGGCATTTTAACATTTGGCTTAAGAATTGTGAGGATTTTATAATATATAAATCAATTGTTATTGGCATTAGGCTCAATTAATAGAACAATGACTGGTGACTGGTGTTTACCTTTTACCTTTGGAATCATGCAGAATATCTTCCCTACTAAAGACATTAGTATATAGGCCTGGCAGCTCGTGTAGGCACTGATTTGACTTCTCACATCAAATGAGTTGTATAGGTGTTATCCTCAGCAAAGGCCCTTGCCATCACTTTGTGAAGAGAAACGTATAGTCTGTTTTTGAATTTTAACATACTAACCACAGCTGAACTTCCCTTTCCTCCGCCTAGCTTCCCCCACCTCATTCCTCCTCTGGGGAGTCAACAAAATCTTGGATATCAGTTTGAGGCAGGGCATAGTCTTAACAACAGACGGTGATTTTTTGGAAGTTCCCATAGGATTCATTTAGCCAAAAATTTGGTACATACATAACCTTGTACTGAAAGTTTGATTTGGTGAAAAGAGATGGTTGTTTGGACTCTGTCTTCCCCATTCTTTGGCTAAGTCATTTAGATAACATTCATATATGTATATATTTTTGGAAGTTTCTATGGATTAGGTTTTCATAATACCCCCCAAATGGACCTTAATCATGCCCTCCATCATTCCCCTCTTCCTTCCTAGCTCCTGTTTCATTCTCCACTAAGCATCCATATCTACTTAGTCTATTTCCCTTTCCTAGGAAGATCTATATGGCCCCAGTCACTTACTCTATGACTTACCTACATGGTTCCACTGAGTATAGCTTGGTTAGCATCAAATTAATGGCTAACATCCACATATCAGTGAGCATATATCATTTTTGTCTTTTTGAGTCTTGGATACCTCACTCAGGACTATTTCCATTTCCATCCATTTACCTGAGAATTTTTTGATTCCTTTTTTTTTAAAAAAAAAAAAAAGTTGAAATAATATGCCATTGTGTAAATTTACCACATTTTATTTATTTATCTATGCATTTTCTCTTGAAAGACATATACGTTGTTCCTAAATTATGACTAGTATGAATAGAGAAGCAATGATCATGGTTGGGCAAGTGTCCTATGGTAAGATAAACCATCCTTTGAATACATACTCAAAGTGGTACAGCTGAATCCTGAGAACAATTAGTTTCTATCTTCGTCAGGAACTGTCACACTAATTTTCCTAGTGACTGTGCAAGTTTGTACGCCCACTGGGAATTGAATGCACTCCTTATTCCAAGTTCTCACCAGCATGAACTTTCACTTATCCAGTCTGATGGATATGATATAAAATCTCAAAGTAGTTCTGATTTGCATTTCTCCTGTGGTTAAAGATATTGACCATTTCTTTAAGTGTTTCACTTTTTGAGAATTCTGTGTTTAGATCTATACTCCATTTTTAAATGTATGTCTAGTTTTTGGAGTTCTTTATGTATTTTGAGTATTAATTCCCTTTCAGAAGCATAGTTGATAAAATCATTTCCCATTCTGTAGGTTGTTGCTTTTTCCAAATAACAGAGTCCTTTGCACTCCAGACTCTTCTCAGTTTCACGAAGTTCCATTTATTTACTCTTGATCTTAATACCTGTGCTAATGGTGTTCTGTTGAGAAAGGCTTTTTTTGTTTTGTTTCTGAGTCCAAGGCTATTCCTTACTTTCTTATCTATCAGGCTCAGTGTATCTGGTTTTATCTAGAGGTCTTCAAAACACTTGGAGTTCAGTTTTGTGCAAGAAGATGATTATGGATCTATTTGGATTCTTCTACATTCAGCCATTCTATGTGACCACCAACATATGTCTTTTTTTCCAATGTATAATTATGGCCTGATTATAAAAAAAATCAGGTGTCTATAAGGCATGTGGTTTATGTCTGCATGTCTAGCTTTTTCTGTGAATTCTAGGCATCTAATTTAGATGCTTATTATTGTATAGCTAGTGTTTTCTTGACAGATTACGTTCTGAGCCCAATCTCTCTACATTTTGTCATTAGTATAAACATTAAGACTTAAGGGGAAATGATACATTATAAATATTGATGAGTAATCCTGGTAATATCATTTTATCAGGTGGCCATTGCTTTCTTAATGTAAAGATAATTGAAAATTTAGGCAGATGGGTGTGCCAATAATTTCTAGTAAAGTTAATTATGATAATTTTAAAACTTGATGTGTAATAGTATCCATAAATGAAATCAGACAAGATACTCTTTCTTTGTGTACAGTGAATATGAAATATTAAGATAAATGATGATGGATATAGAGTGCTGCCTTGATCTGATCTTAATTGCATAGCAGAACAAGATTGAACAGCTTTGAGTTGTTGTTATTGTTATTTTCATTCGTGTTTTAATCAGCTTTCAATCTTTAAATGTTAAAACCCTGGGATTACAAGCCTCTGGATATAAGAAGTCATGAATATTCATTGGAGATTTAATGTATTTCTGCTTTTTCCCATAATGCATATATTTCCTTTGTTAATTTTTGTTTCACTACATTAGCATGTGTGGTGCCTCTCAAAAATATTCAGCACTACTTTTAAGTTTCTAGTTTCAAATTCAGATATGTAGTAATGCTACTTTCAGTACCAGTTATTTCTCCTTCTCCATTTACTGTACCTGGGGTTCAGCTCCTATTCATGTTTCCTAGGTGTCCAATTAAGAAGAGGTCTTTTAGTATTAGGAAGCCTCCATAGAGAAGAGGTGAGCAACTTTCAAGAGGTGAGAAACTTTCTTAGGGACTCTGTGACACCAAGGTCTCCAGCTACCTGAGAGAACAGGAATGCTTAAACTCTCCTCACACACTTCCTAGGCAGGATTCAGAACTCAGCACTGCAGGCATCCCTTTCCTCAAGAGGAAAATGTAGATGTCAAAATGAAAGCATCACATGGTGCAATGTAATAGATGTGTGGGTGTATTTACCCAAAGAGAATAAGCAAAGTATATGTTTTACTTACATCCTTACATTTTAAAAACTTTTATTTTGTTAATAAATACTGTTTTATTCTTTTTTCTTTTCATAAAAAAGTGTTATCTCATTATGTATGACTAAATGGGTAGAGTATACTGACTTTACCGGTATACTCTACCAGGAAATATGTCATTAAAAGAAAGGTACAGCATTCTACCCTACGTATTATAGATTTGCATTTAATGTGTGTATGCGTGTGTGTGTGTGTGTGTGTGTGTGTGTGTGTGTGTGTGTGTGTGCATGTGCTCTTCTTTCTTAGTGAATAGCTCTCAGCATGTACAATTGTGATTCATGGCCCTAGAGCACAGATAGGATCCTTAGGCTTACATAAGTTTCCTTCTGTTTGACATGATATTAACTTCCTTGAATCATTTGAATTAGAAGCTTACCCCTGGCTTCAAAGTGGGTGAGTTTACAAGAGAAAAACGATGGTTAATAGTGAGAGGAGAAATTAGTAGGAGAGCATCATTTATGGACTTGTCTATGATAGAGCAGAGTCTGAAACAAGGAACTTTCTCACTGTTTAGAAACCTTTTTGTTTTCTCATTTAATATAGCAATTTCAACAAACCGTAGGACAGTCGTCACAATTTGAGGGGTAAGTCTGACTACGCAGAAGGTTCTAACATATGGACATACACAGGATTTGAGAGCAGCATTCACACTTATTAGATTGGAAATTGCTGCTAATAGAATGATTTTAATTTCATCTTCTTATTTAAAGTGTTGCTTTTCCTTCTTCAAGCAGTGTGGTCTTTTCTTAATTGTGGAGACTTTCATTAATGCACTAGTGAGGATGTTAGAAAGCAATTCATTTATGTAATTGCAGCTAGCTTGTCATACACAACTTGGGAAAGCAGCAGATTCCACAGCATGGGGTCCACATTATACAACTCTGGCTGCCATTTAGATGAGTTTCTTTTCATTGATAATATATTAACTTTAATTCTGTTAAGTGTATAAGCAGTGCATGTGTAAACCTACATGCCACAATGTAAAACCTGCTTTTAACCTTTAAATTTTAGTTAAAGAGTAAATCTACAGTACCAATTACTTTTCCAGCTTAACATCAGAGGAAAGTGTCATCATCAAGAACATGGAGATATCTGAAAATTATGATGCTATAGACTTATGAAATACATGAGGATCTATAATATCTAGTTTTTCATAAAAATTCTACCTCTACCCAGTTAGTGTATTCAAATAGTGTCTGAGGGTGGCTTGGCAGAGTTATGTTAGAATGCTTTGTCTCTCCAATAAACACTTTCGCTGGGTCACCATCATGACAAATCCTGATGAGAGCTGGAAAATGCACTTATACACTCACTAACATTGTTAATAGGCCTTGCCTTCTTGTTGGCTCTTGGCCAGAGATCTAATCTAATTTTTTCACTATTTGGATATCTGCAATGCCACTTGAACATTTTTATGAAATAGCAGCTAACTTCATTGAGAGTACAAAGAAAGCAGGTAGGGAAAAGTGTACTCAAAATGAAAGCCCTATTCTTTAGGCTATTTTTATAATATAATCTCAGAAGTAAGCAAGTATGCTAAATGATAGTCATTAAGTTTAGCAGAACTCAAAAGTAGAGCTGAGCTATCCCTCATACAAGGAGAAGTTTCTAAGAACATAGATAGATATGTTTTAAACCATCATATAAGTGAGAGATTGTCAAAATTGACTTTTATTTTTTCATTTCATTCCCAGATAAGCAATGCAAGGCCTAACAGGTACCCTGTACAGAGAAATATTCACTTGAGTCAGTCGCAAAGTTTCTTGAAAGCCTGCCCATGGAATATGTGTCTATGTGTACAAGGTTGCAAGGACTATCTAAGATGATATCCAGAGACAAAATACTTCATGTTGTCAAGTAAAAACAAGAAATATAACAAATGATACTAAATATATTAGATTACAAACTTCCTGAGATTTGATCTTTTTATCTGCTTCTTAAAATATTATGTCTTCATCACAATTCCGATAATTACTCTTTATGTAATCAATATTGGGGATATCATTCATATTATTATTAGATCAAACAAGGATATTGTCTTAACCTATTTTACACCACTATTATCTACCTTAGCTCACTTTTCATTGTATACTGCATCTTCTCTATGCCTTTCTTGTATTTTCTATTTTATGCCAGCCAGATTTCACTCTTACCATTATAAAATTACTAAGCTAAGCTCTCTCCCCTGACATTGTTCCACATTAACAGATATTTATTTAGCTAGTGCTGAATTGTGGATCTGGGTTAGCTAATGAATTACCTCTCCCATCACAAATCCTATAGTGTGTCCCTGCTAACAACAGCAGTAGTAGCAGTAGATGCTGTAGTCATGAATACACTGCACAAAGTATAAGGAAGCTCACAAGTCACTTTCTCTGTGAGTCCCATTAGTCTGCACAGAGGATGGATATTAGATCTGGAACTTCAGTCAGGGCTAGTGTTTGAACTGTGGAGAAGAGAGTGTGGTGTTTGGCAAAGGATATAATATGAACATTTTATATAGAACTCAAAAGTGTGGTGGTAAATATTTCACAAGGTTGTACAAATCAGATTCTGTGTCCATGCTCTGGAATTAGACCACCCACCATCCATTTGCATGCCTGTTTTTTGCTATCCATGCAACATTGGATAATTTACTTAATCTTGGCTTTTTTGTGTTTCAAGTAGAGAAAATATTGTCTAATGATCAACTTGTTAAGAGCATTTAATGAGAAAAATATAAAACACAGGTATTTCACTCAGTGTCATCAACTACTAATTCTCATATCCACAAACACTACTTAGGTCCATGGAGTAAATGTCTGTCCTATAGTTTGAAGGAATGTATCAGGGATACAAACAACAGGATGACATGATCAGACTGGTGTATTTCAGGGCCCAGAAAGCCAGAAAAACAGCAACAATGTGACATCTATGGTGTGAAGTGGAAATACTAAGGTCAGGCATTTCTGTATAAAGGAACTAAGATTGTAATGGACTGCTATGACATATAGGCTAAGAGTATTTCAATGCCAGAGGTTTTCTGGGGTGGACAGTGGTTGGGGAATGACATCTTCTTGTGTTTAAAATTTTTATTCTGATTGACAGAGAAATATAGGATTAAAGCTCCAGAGCCCTATTAGAGTAACTCTCTGTCATACTAGCTGCAGTCTGTTCTGATAGGAGCTATGAACCTAGAGGTAGTGGATTATGTCTTACATTATCGAGAGAAACATAGAACTTACTGATCAATTTAACTATGGATGGAAGAGAAGCTTCTGGGTTTCCATCTTGTGCAGGGATGAGTTAAGTACCCAACTGGAAGACAAGGAGGTATAGTGAGGGAAGTATCCTATTAACAACAAAGAAATAGTACTTGCTCAGTTTCATTCCAAAAAGACAATCCTAGATACACAATTTCTGCCTTTGCAATTAGATAAACTATACAATCAGCACTGATTTCCTCCTCTTTGGTCATGTGTTGAGAGTAATATTCCGTAGTATGAAATATTTGAATACTGAATACAATTATAGGCTTGGTTGGTTATGTGTACATCTGCCTCAGGCTGACAGATTCTGATGTCCGTGCTGACTGAGACAATTTGGAGGGATGGGCTAAATTATTTTCCTATCAACCACTTCTATTTATACAGAAATTACACTTGACTGTGGTGACACTAATCAGAACAGAGCTGATCAAATTCAGCTCCCCTGCTGACGAACTCAGCCAATAAGCCATTTGTGACTGGCAGGTGTTTCTTCCCATCTCTTGCATATTTTTCCTCTTCTTGCCAGCATACCTACATTTTAAAATCATTTTCCCTTTTGCTCTCATATCCATGTGCATTCAAAGGAAGCACTGTTGTTTGATTCTTAGACACAGCTTGTATTCAGTTCTTCCCATCTTTTATTCTCCGTTTATTTAAATACAGGACCAGAAGAAACAGGACAGGAGGAGTCTTTAAAAACATTGTATCCTACAATGTGTAAGACTGCAGGAACACACATGCCATGGCTCATCTGTGGCAGGAAGTGTAGAGCTATTGGGCTTGCTTGTCTTCTTCCTTTGTGAGTCCTGGAAAAGTGCTTTTACCAAATGAGCCATATCAGGGGCCCTAGAACAAGGATTCTTGGTGTGTGTGTGTGTGTGTGTGTGTGTGTGTGTGTGTGTGTGTGTGTGTGTGACAGTCTCTTACTATAATCTAGTGAAGCTTTTGGGCTTCCTTCAAAAGCATATTTAACAATATATTAGATAAAATCATATAATTAGGAAGGAATCCAATTATATTGAAATACAACTGTCAAAATATTATTTTTTTTGTTGTTACTATACATGATCATTTTCTAGTTTGTTAAATTAAAAGCTGTAGCATAGAGTTTAATAAGTAACCATTTCAAATTAGAGAACAATTTTAATAACATTTGAGACCTATAACTGTAGTATAATAAGAATATCTCTAGTTTTAATGGAGATTAACTCATAGAAATGCTAAACCTTTGGCAATTTTTAAATATATTCATAATTAAAGGTAATGGTAAAATTTAAAGTATAGATGAGGTGTATTTTTTACCCTATCAATAGTTTTCATTGATCCTTAAATTCTATGTCTTTCAGTTTAAGAGCCACTGGTACTGGTACAAGACATCTCAAATTCTGGTGTGGAAAAAAGAAATTATCTGGAGGGCTTATTAAATGTGAATTTATGGGAACTGTCCTGGAAGATACTGACTCAGGAGTTCTGGGGTGGGGGCCAGGAACACACATTTAAACATAAATCCAATGTGATTCTGATAAATCATGCTCTAGAATCATATTTGAGAAATAAAGACAGAGATAAAGAAAAAGATTTGTGAAAATATATAGGGTAGATTTGTTTTTTTGCTGGGTCACTAGCCCCATGTGAGCATTGCAACTTCTGTATATTTTCTATTACTAGAATAATTACTATCAATTATCAAATAAATTATATGTGTATTATAGATATGGGGTTTTAAATGTGTTAAGAATTTATTATTTGAAATAATTGAAAAAATTACTATAAAAAATATAAAATATTTGTTGCATCAACATTTTTTCTCTGAAGGATAGTATGTTTTTAAAGACAATTTTTTAGATAGTTGACAAAATATCACCAAGGCATAGATAGCATAGAGTAATAATCATAAACGTAATGCGATGTAGTCCTCTAACACTGAAATCATTTTAGTAATTTTACAGTACATTTGAATTGCAGCACTATTCATCTGCGAGTTTCCATTAACTTTGCAGAAAATCTCTCTGTCCACAAAGAGGCACAAGTGTCAAGTTTCTCCTTCATGCTCACAGACCAGGATTAAATCATGATGCTGCAGAAGATAATTGTTATTAATTAAAGCATTCATATCAGCCTGGGTTTTGTTTGAATGCACATTGAATATGTTCATAACCTCTGCTGTCTCCATGATTAGGAAAGTAAAATAAGAGAATTCTGTTCTTTGGCTCTGCCTAGCTCTCCTGGGGCTTCCCTGGTGTCATTGTGCAGCCGTTTTGATTTGGCTGCTACCTTTTTGAAGAAGAAACAGGGCTTCAATATTATAACTCGTTGTAGTACAAACTCATTATTGTCAAATGAGAATCACTGACCTTCACTGCTGTGGAGCAGGATGAAACAGACAGTATGGGAAGGACCATTTGCCATGAGTATATGCATGCTAAAGCCACTCAGAGACAACTACCTTATGTGTAGCTTTGTGCTGTTTTACCACATAAGCTTATAAACTCACAAATTATTTACCATCGTGAAGCAAAAATTTAAATTAGTCCTGTTTCTAGATATCTATGTAGAAATATTTTATTATTGATATAATTCACCTTAGAGATCATACCATAAAATACAAAGCAGAGAGAGCGAGAGAGAAAGAGAGCGAGAGAGAGAGAGAGAGAGAGAGAGAGAGAGAGAGAGAGAGAGGCAGAGGGGAAGGGAGAGAGGGAAGGAGGGAGAGAGAGGGAGGGAGAGAGGGAAGGAGGGAGAGAGAGAGGGGGAGAGGGAGAGGGAGGAAGGGAGAAACACTCACATGCATAGAAAGAGCTTGTGGATAATATCCAAAGTTCTCATAAATTTGTCTATAATAGTGATGATTTCCTTCTATATTCAAGCAAAGCTGCCATGGTCACAGTTCATACTTCAGCTTCTAAAAATGTGTCTCCCATTTAAGCCTCATGAATCATTTTCCTCCCTGTCTATTTCCAAGTTATTCTCCTTTTAGCTTGATGTTTAGATAGGTGAGTACTCT
>PVIH01002554.1:87615-185636 GCA_004025045.1 Sigmodon hispidus
GGGAGAGAGAGAGAGAGAGAGAGAGAGAGAGAGAGAGAGAGAGAGAGAGAGAGAGAGAGAGAGAGAGAGTACTACACTGGTCAATGAATAAAAAACTTACTCTTATTTCTTAGGAAGTATTCAAGTGGCCCAAGTCTCTGATGCCTTGTATTTGATGAGTGCTTTCTTGCTGCACCATCCCATGGTGGAAATGGCATAGCTGCAAATGTAAAAGAGAGATTATGTATGGTGAATCATCTTTAATCAGGAACAAAGTTCTGGATAGCTATCCTATTACTCATAAAAGGGTTAATTCATTCATGAAGTCAGAGCCTTCATGATCTGATGCCTTTTTAAAGGTTCTATCTCTCAACATTACCTAGAGTAAAGTAAATCTTTTAACTCTTGAACTCTTGGTAGCACTTTCAAATCATAGCACCCATATGTAGTCTTGGGGTCTAAAAAAAAATCATTATTCTAGAATTATGCCCTATAGCGATTGGTTCTCTTCTAGTCATTGAATCTGGGCAATCACATGCATTATGTTTTCTAAGCTCTTGTGTAAGAAGTAATGGTGTTTTTAAATGGTATTTACATGTAAATAACCACTTTGATGATGTTAATGGCTACCATTTGTTTTTCACTATTTTACTGGGATAGAATACCTTGTCTGGTCTACCTTCCCCACTTTATAATCCTTTGCTATGCTTTCTTATATAGGAAGGCAATCTTCAGTAAACTCTACTTTGGTTACAAAGTATATCTTCTTTTTTATTCCATTGCATTTTTTTGTAATGATATTCTATGTATTTCAGTATATAGCCAGATATTAACCAATAAATTAATATATGAGAAAAATAAAGGATAGAGAATGTGCATTTAACATTTGATTGTTCTTTATTATCATATTCTTCATAATGAAGGGTATATTAAAAAAGGAAGCCCACGGTGTTGGAGACATGGCTCATCAATTAAAAGCCCTCAAGTCTCTTACAGAGGATCTGGGTTCAGCTGTCAGTACCAACATGTAGTTTACAGCTGTCTGGGGATCTAGTGTCCAATGACCTCTGTAAAGATGTAAGACCCAAGAAAAATTGCCCAGATTTAGTGAATTTTTGACCATTCTTTCTCTCTCTCAGTATTGTCTGACTAACATAAGATTGCTCACATCTTATTTTGCACAAATAGAAATAAAGAGATTAGATATGTGACTTTATGAAGAACTGATGATGTAGTCTTTATCTTTATTTCCCTGCATCATTGTGAGAGCCATTAAGCTCTTGTCTGTATTCACCCAGGTAGTAGTAGAGGCTGCTAAGAATGCAAATCCCTTGAGTTTTTCTAAAACTCCCACTTTAGGCAGTGACAGCTAAATGAAATATATTCCATCAAGTGTTCAGTAAAGAGCTGAGGAACCAAGGAGATCAATAAATATAATCTATTGTTACTACTTTCAAAGTCATTCTGGCTTTTATTTTCTTTATAAATAAAATGTGTACATTAGTATGTGCTTTTAATGCCTTGTTAAATATTGATATACAACAATATGAGAAGCCTCATTTTATGAACCAAACTGTGCCACAAAAATATACAGTAAAAACATTAGGACTCTGATTACTTTTATATTTGTGTGCATAAATTGTGGAAATTATTTAAATGAGTGAAAATAGCCATGTATTATGTTGATTATTATACTCTATATTTTCCTTTATTAATATTTGAAAGTTCTTTATTAAAATATTACTATGTTAGCATTACATTTCATATGATACATCCTGATAATTTTTTCCAGTAGAATATTTTTGATTGTTTTTAGTATATCCAGAATTACTAATTTTTTTTATTTAAAAGTTTTCTTTTACATACCAACCACCACCATTCCCTTCCCTTGACTCCTCTCATTCACCACCCCCAGCTTCTCCCCTATCCACTTTTCAAAGAGAATTAGTCCTCCCATGGGGAGTCAACAACTTCTGGGATATCAAGTTGAGGTAAGACCAAGCCTACCTCCATCAAAGCTGAACAAAGTATCCCTCTATAGAGACTGGATTCCAAAAAGCCAGTTCATGCACTAGGGATAAATCGTAGTCCCAGTGTCAGAGGCCCCACAAACTGCCCAAGCCACAAAACTGTCATGCATATTCAAAAGACCTAATTCAGTCTCATGTAGCTTCCCTCAGCTGTCTATCCAGAGTCAGTGAGCTCCCAGTAGCTGGGGTCAGCTGTCTCTGTGTGTTTCCCCATCAAGATCTTGAGCCCTTTGCTCATATAATCTCTCCTCCCTCCCTTTAGCTGGACTGGGAGTTTGGCCTAGTGCTTAGTTATAGATCTTTGCATCTGCTTCCAACAGTTTATGAGTGAAAGTTCTAAAATAAATCATCCTAAGTGAGGTAACCCAGACACAGAAAGACAGTCATGGTACATACTCACTCAGAAATGGATATTAGACAAAACGCAAAGGATAGCCAGTCTACAGTACACAACCCCAGAGAAGCTAGGTAACAAGGAGGACCCTAAGAGAGACATCTATGGATCCCCTTGAGAGGGTAAATAGATAAAATCTCCTGAGAAAGAGAGAGGAGGTGGGGTTTGGGGGAAGATAGGGTCAGGCAGAATGAGAACATGAGAAAACTAGAATGGAATGGCAGAGTTGTGAGAGGGACAGAGAGGGGGATATTTGAGGTTAGGGAGAAACCTGGTGCTAGGGAAACTTCCAGGAACTCACCAACGTGACCCCAGCTAAGACTCCAAGAAATAGTCGAGAGGGTGCTTGAACTAGCCTTCCCTTGTGATCAAATTGATAACCATCTTAATTGTTATCATTTATTATTCTTTTTATAGAAACAATTGTATTATGTCTCAGAGCATGTCTGAATATTACGTTACTTGTGACTGTGCACCCTTCAATCTTCAACAAGTGACTTTTTCCTTTCTTGCATTCTTTCTCTTTTGGTGAGCCATTAGTGTGGACGCCTTTGTTTTGTAGGCTGTCTGGTGTTCATTGTATTTATTTGCATTGATGTGTATTTTATAATTGGTGTTTTTGGCATTTGACTTTTATTTACATATACCAGGCATGCTGATTGCTCACCCAACACTGTATCCTGCTCTCCTGTCTCTATCTCCACTCATCATGTTCTTAGGTTGTCAGCTTCATACTCACCATAAGAAGCATCTGTTCTGGTGACAACTTTTAGCTAATAAAATCCATTGTGGGCATAAAACGTGGAAAAAATGAACAATTTTGTCAAATTTTATGTTGAGAATTTCCAAGATAGAATTTTTGAAAGCAATTAAATGAGGTTAAGAATTTTCACAAGGCAAAGCATGCCCAAGCTGCAAACCACAACCACTGAACAGCTTGGGATCAGAAACACCCTGGACTGACTCCTTGGATCCCACTCCCTCTAGAGAACACTTGACTCATTCTTGAGGTTGGGGGGAGAAAACTGAATCTGCCAGGAGTGGAGACTGAACTAAGCAATATTGGGACAGTGGGACCATGAGACTGCCTGCTGCCTGCCCAGGGAGGGGATGGAGAGTTGTGGAGAAGAAAGAATGAACTGATGTGTTGGGAGTGGGAAGGGACCTTGAATAAGGATTTACAAGGATAGAAAGTGTGACTTCTTTGTTCATAATAATAATTAAAAAAAGAAAGAAAAAAAATCCAAGTAGAAGTAACTCAATCCTGTAACTGTTTTTAACTTGTGGTCTATTAGAAAAATATCACTGATTTCTAAATATCCAAGATTTTGCAGATAACTGTCCATTTCTCAATAGTCAGAAATTATGATTTTATGGTATCAGATTTTTTAGAATTATTAAGGTATATTTTATAATCCAGATTATCATGATAAATCACTAATGGAGAAAATGGAATGTATTCTCGCATAATCAAGAGAATTGCCCTACGAATGTCCACTAGGTCAAGTTAAGTGACAGTGTTGATAAACTCATCACATATATATTATATATATATATAAAAGAATTTTCACAAGGCCCCTGTAGTTAATATTTCCTATGTACTGCCACAAAACATACATTCTCAATATTCCTTAGCTTAAACAATGATTTTATTGTCAATGTTAATTCAGTGAATTTACTGACTTTAGTCTGCTATGGTTCCACATAATGGAGGTCCCCTCACTTTATGGCCCATCCTCACTGGGACTTGGTAGCATTTGATAAATAGTATGGGGACTACAGAATATGTGATACAGCTGAACACCTATGCTAAAAGCTGCTGCTTGTGTTTCTGGGAACACTGCCCTGGAAAGATCATAGAATCTCAAGGAAAAACAATTACTAGATATGTAGAGACATGTACTCTTTTACCTTGAATTAGAGGAACCATAAAGTCATGTGGGAAAGGCGTGGACCTTGGGTTAGTAAGTGACAAGTAATCAAAAAACAAAAGCAATCCATACTTTTCATTAATAACAGCAATTCATAATTAATTAGTTAATAATATATAATGTATCCATTAGTGGACAAGGACAAGATGATCCCGAAATCTAGAGATAAGTAGAGGAAGAAATAATCTGAGCTGTATTTTCTTAACTCTGTCCTAAAGAGCAGTGTGTGACTAGAAACCGTTAAGGATCAGATACAGGAAGATTAGGGACAATGCAGACCACGGACATACCACAGTATCTTTTTTGTTTCAGAGATTTTGTTTGGTCTGAAATCCATAAGAGTCTAAGGTTCTTAATGTCCATGTGAATGTGTTGGAATCCCCTAAATATTTTAATGTTCATTTGTTTTGTTTTGTTTTGTCAGTGTACATTCTTGGAAAGTGAAACAAAATAAATTTGCTATGATGGACACTTAAAAAATAAGCAGTGGTAGCAAATGAAATTGCCAAGTGTACTATATTCTAAGATATTCTAGTGTTAAAAATTAATATAAGTACTTTCATTTGAAGAAATGACAATTAAGATCTTATCTAATGGTTAGATAGGAGTACTCTAATAAATTCCACTCACACAAATATCTGTTTTCTATGGATATTGCTGTACTGTACAGGAGGCTAGAAACTTCAATCAGCTTATGCCTGCTGTATTTTCACTATTGCAGAATGTGTTAAAGCATCATCTTGGATCCTTTTTTTCACATCAACATGTGTTTTTTCTTCACACCTGATATTTCTTTTTCATACCATAACTTGATAAGTAACTCTGATTTTGGAGATATTATATTTTTCATGATTTAGACAATGGGAAATATTCATTTCTATTAAATTTGTCAGATTATTATTATAAGGATTTCTATGTGGATAACCACACTATAAACTACAGTGTGTTCACTGTAACACAGAGACTCTTAACAATAGATTTCCTTTTAAAAATATTCTGATCATCTGCTGGGACCTGACAGTGAGTAAGAAGTGTGTTTGTGGCAGAATCAGTAGATATTATAGTGTCCTTGAAGTAGAAGAGTTTGTGTGATGGCCATGGATGAGAATAACTGAGGTAGTTTCAGAATTCCTGAAGTGATGAGTGTTAACGGGAGAAGGTTGAACTGGGAATGGGGAACTCTGAGGTGGGACACTCTACGGAGCAGGTATAATGAAGTCCTTATAGCCTTTCACCATATAAACTAGAGACAATGGTGACAGATATTATGTTAGAGATAATGTCTATTCAGATTTCTATTTTAAAGACAATTGTCTGACAGTGTGTGGGATGGTTAAAATTCATTCTGTTTAGACAGATGTTACAACAATCTAGAAAAAAATAGTGGTGTAGATTTTGATAATGATTGGCAGTTGGTTGCTAGGGACTAAAGATTTGGGAGGTGTTTGGGATATAAAATAACTTTAAATTGGAGGATTTGCTGGTAGTCTGGTAAGAAAGTCATGAGCAGGAACTAACCTGGCTTCTGCCAGGAGAAACTGGCCATTCTTGGTGAACATACACCAAATGAGGAACTCGGGAGAAGTGACAAATTTTGAAATATGAGTAAATTTTATTTGAAATTGCCAGAATTTTTCTTGATTTTTTACTTTTGCATGAAGAAGTATAATAGGTATTACCTGTAATGAGTGCAAAGCTCAGAAACATGCCTTATACGTTCATCCCACATATTCTCTTAGAACACATGCAAATTTGGAAGCCCAAAACATTATATATGATATTCTATTTTCATTTATTTTTAATATATGAATTGCTGATTTTATTTACTCTACCTTTGATTACTTTAACCTTTCACAAGGTGGATACTAGACCAGTAATATTTCTATTGGATGGGGCTAGAGTGAGCCAATATCACCATCATTATGTTATGTTATAAAACTGTTCATCGTGAGCAACTCACTATGAAGGCTAAGCATGCATGAACAGACTTTAGTGGCCTAATCAAATAAAACTTATACTGAAGATTATCTCACAGGAATTTAATGATATGCATAATTGTTATTCTAGTGCATGATAATTAGGCAAGTACTTCTTGCAAATGATAATAATTTGTGTGATTTCACCACAGCCAAATGAAGCCCTAGAGTGAGAGATCTGGCAAAATAATAGGTGGAGGAAAGAGGTCAGAGGCAAGAAAGCAGGTTGTATTCCTCAGTCCAGTGACTCTGTATCACAGGCTGATTCCAAAGCCATTCCTCTTAGGAAAGGAAAAGAATTGGAGGGTGGAGAAGAAATTTATTGAAGAAAGGAAGGAAATTAATGTTAGTATTTGTTATGGGTTGAACTGTGTCTCCCTGTAAAGGTACTTTGTAGCCTCTCCCTTGTGGACCTCAGAATGTGACCTTAGTTTGAAATTGGTTGTAAATATTAATTAGTTGAAATAAGGTCTCATTGGAGGAAAAATGACTCCCATCCAGCATGATGGATGTATCAGAGGGCATTCATCTCAGAGAAACAGAGAGAGTTTGATGTGAGGAAGGTAGGAGATAGTAGTCAAATTTCTAGACACAAGCACAGGGAAGCTTATTCTAACACCCAGAGTGGGCAACTTGTTCATGGTAGTGCCAGGAGATTAATGCACCAATTTGTAGTTTCAGCCTTCCACTCAGATTCTAGGGCAATTTGTGTACTTCAGATATGAACAAGTATTTGCTGCCTACCTTCTGCTGGCTTAGCATTTCTTTTACTGCTGAAGTTAAGCATCACTGACCAACACAGGCCCTGCCTAAAGGGGTTTACTCTCTTTGTCTTTTGTCTTTCTGATCTCTCTGTGTTGTACTGAGCACCTGATATATTGTTCAAATATTTTTATTTACATATCTATCTACTCTATAAAATAGTGAAATCTTAATGACCAATAATACATTCTTAAATCAATGATTACTAACTGAAAATTAAAAGAAAGAACTAATAAAGTTATCTTGAGGGCTAGAGAAGAGGAAAATATTATTAGTAAAGATTATCATTATTATTATTATTATTATTATTATTATTATCTATTAAGAGAAAGAGATAATGGAATGATATGCTGTTTTCATGTTAAATACATGAATATTTTAGGCATCTTTGTACTCTAAAAAGCTTATGTTTGAAAAACTCCGTTCTATGCACTAGAGTGATGTTATTTGCATTTTTATTTTCTTTTAAACTAACTAATTCTCTTTTTTGCTATCGTAGCCTTTGTTGCTAAATTATCAGATTTTCTATGTTGTTTATTTTTATGTAAAATCTGTAACACCTTTTAACATTTTATGAACCCTTTTTATTTTATGGATCTATAAAACCTGATAGAATTTTTTTTTTTTTTTTGTATAAAGAACTCACATAATAAGAACGATGCCTTGAAAGTTCCATGTCAATTTGTGTACAATTTAAAGATGATAATCCAGGAGGTAATTAGATATTTATGGAATGATATGGCATGAAAATAATTTATGATAAAATATCTAATGACTGATATGTTATTTATTTGAATTTACCAAATCAAATTAAAATACAAAATATAATAGTGTTACTCTTCTCAGGTATTTTTTTTTATTATCTACCCCTCCACATATTCTACCCCATGATTCATTTTCAATTCTTTGCAAGGAGATGAGTGTACTTTATCTCTTATGTTTTCTTCCATCATAATAAGGAAAATATTATTTGGCATACCTGCCATTGTTAGCTTCAAATTGTAAAAAAAAAAAAGAAAACAAAATAATAACCACATCATTTTTCTTTTGATCATTTCATATGTACTGACTCTGAGAAACTTGAGTTAAGTAAAGTCATTTCTTCTCTTTATATTTATATATAGTATAATATATAATATATGTAATGTATAACATCTTAGTATGTGTTATATATTTATGAACACACTTTGTAGATATTATTTCTTGGACCTGGCTAGTATCATAAAGTCTGCATTCACTGTAAGAAAAAAGAGAAATCATGCCACTCATGCCAAAATTGCTCCTTATATGAACATAGCCTTTACAATCAAACCACCATGATGATATTAAGTTTTGTATCCCTGGGTCAAAAGCATGTTGCCCTCTAGCGATCCATAGAGCAAAAAATTAAAACTAATTTTACTATCATGAACTACTCATAAAAATGTACATTTCAACTTAAAGTCTGTAAATTAATTAAGCATTCTGTAACCCAAGAGAGTATATAGTGACCATTGTAGACTTATGGTATTGTAATATCTATTTGGAATACTTTAGAAGTGAAAGTGGGGGGAGGAATTATAAGACATCCAAAAAGAATGGAATATTATGACATATATTTTCTTAAAGCTGGAGATGTGAATAAATAGTATGTTACCATAGATAGAAAGCTGATTCCCTCTTCCAGAGTTATCTGTGAACTTAGACCAATGTAACAAAGGAAAACTTTGTATTGCTTTGCAAACTAACAATTTTTTTTTTTACTTTAGTGGAATTGATTTTATTCTGAAGTCTTATATCCTGAGGGATATTTTTAATGTGTCCACCCTGCATTCATTTAATTTTGCTTGAGAATCTACTTCTTTTTCAGATGTTCACAAAGAGATTTTTTATAGTTATCTGCCATGGTAGAGAGTAGTTTGGATAGTTTATCTATGTGTTTCAGTTTTGGCCTTTATCATATGTGCTTTCTAATGCAATAATTGCCCTGTGACAATCTTATTTTGTACAGCTCAGAGTTTCTGTAGGTGATTCTGTTGACAGTTTAAACAGGCCGTGAATTAGCTGTGACCTTACTTAAGCCTTAAGTTTTTCCAAGTGAAATATCCTCTTTTTGCATCATTGAGAATTTCAATCATTTCAGAATTGCTCTCTAATTCTTCTTTGAATGTATATCAACAATAATAATAGGACTTTCTGTATTAATACCCTCCCTCTAGATAACTCATGTTTTTAATCTCTGAGACAGATTTATCATATTTTAACCCACGCTGTCCCAAATAAACAGATCCACGTGTTTTGACGGACAGCTGAAGTGGGAATGAAAAGTTAACCCATCTGACTCTTTCATTCCCAAATCTACTGAGAAAATAAATTGGAAGACATGCACAGACTTCACTGCACACATCGAATTGCTGCGTTCACTGTTAATTAAAAGCATTAAATAGAGTAAATGCCTGCAGAAGTTAGGAGCGTTTCTGCAAAAAGCCCCCTAGCAGTCCAGACAGAAACAGTGTAGGCTCCAATAGTTTAAGCATTGCTGGCGTTGCTATGGAATCCCAGTGCTTTAGAGCCAACACAATGCTTTAAGCAAGTTAAGGTCCCCAGGCGACACTTGGCAATCAAGCATGCTGAGTTTTCAAATAAAAAAGAGAAGGAATGGTACAAATTTTCAAATGAAGGAAACTTAGCTAAGAATTGCTTTTCTACTAACTTAGCACCATATGCTTCCTGCCTTGTATCCTCAACATTGTTTGGCACTTGCACATTTAGTGATATATTTAATGTTGAACTAGAGAATGCGATGACATCTACATAAGGCAGAGACCAGAATAAAAACTAGCTAGGCAGTTCTTAGTCTGCGATCATTTGGACAGCATTTATGGTGGGTGTGGACGTTCTCAAGGAATCTAAACAATCTTAACTAACTGGAACATTGAATAATTAGTTCATTGTCTCAGCTAAATATTTGGACTTAAAACAGCAATATCACCAAGATATCAGAGCTATCTGAAACTATAGAAAACTAAAGGTAACCATTAAACCTCAGTTTTGAAAAAGGAAAGAAAAAACAGCCCCTGAATGCAGACAGTAGACAGACATGCCAGGGTGGGCAGCACACCTCCTCCCATGGTGGGGTGTGAGGGGTAGGGGATGAGAAGTGAGTGGTAGAGGCTGGAGGGTGGAATGGAGACCAGGAACAAGTTCACTCGGTATAGGCTGAGTACTGTCATATTCTGGGACTTTCCAGTGCCGTGGTGTGAAAGGGAACTGGTTTTGAAGAATGAGGAAGAAGGATAAAAAGAAATCAATGAAGTTCCAAAAGGAATCGATAAGAAATCTTAGAATTAGAAAGCACAACAAATATTACCCATGACTCCTCCTTACTGAACTTGTTGTTGAATGGACTGAGTATCTCTATAGGGATCTGGAGTGAAGCATTTCTTTTTCTTTTAATTAATCTGCTTTTAACTGATTTATTTTATTGAAGGAAACCTTGGTAGCTATATGTCAGAAAGATGTGATTGCCATTCTTAAACAACACCCCCCCACACCTGCTGCTGCCTTGAACTTCTCTAGGGCATTTCTAAGATGCTTTATAAAATGATTTGGTGCTGGAAAAGGAATAATTTTGCACCAGGCAACTCTGAAATTGATATTGTTACCAAAGTACTATTTGTTAAGGAATACTATAGCATAACCATGGGGTAAAGGGAGCCTCTGATGGGTGAGGAAAAGAATAGTAGACAAGCAATATCTACACAAACAATGCCTGAGAAATAAAATGCCTACCTAATATGTGCCAGAATATTATTTGAGAAAGTTTCTAAATTTTTATATACTTTCTGAATTCAAGTGAATATTTTTATTCTAACTACATTTTACTTTTTAGACTCACTGTATACAGACTACATAAATGTGTTTGCACTTGTATTTGATTAAGGAACCTCCTGGAAGTTTTGATGTATATTTTAAAAGAACTAGAATTCACATTACACAAATATAAAGACCAACTATTCTATAACATTGTAAAACATTCTTTTTCATTCAACATATTTTGTTTATAAATGTAAAATATCTATTAGCTATTAAATAATTAAAATTAAAGCTATATACTACACTTGAAATTAAAAATATATATGCCTGTTTCCAGATATATTAGGATTAGGTCCATTGTCTTCTGCATATATATTTTTTTCTGCTTTGTCTATTTGTCACTATTTGTCTTGTCCATATTATGCAACTCACTGTGTAGGCTGACCTCAAGTTTTTTTTTTTTACAAAACATTGGGTAGTATATGCCTAGTGCATTGCACTTTAGAAAAAAATATTTTCTGACTTAGCCATACCTTCAGCCTTTAAGTGTATACTTTGGGCATGTTGTATGTGCATGCATACATAAGAATAAATAAAGCATTCTAATTATGTTATAGAGTTTCAAAATAAGCCCACAAATGAATATATATTCATTATATATTTATCATATATATATATATGATAAATGGTGTGGCTATGACTGAGTTTAAGGACAGAAAGCAATTGAGACACATACTTTCTAAATATTTTGAAAATATATTTTCTAAAAGGCTATTTTTTAAAAATTTATGATTCAGTGAATGTTAGGGCAGGCTCTCATTTTATGGAAAATCATCAGAACTATGTATTTAGCCCTTTGGTCCAACAGAATTGTTTCCATCAGCAATGGAAAAATAGTGATGCTTAACATGATTGCCAAAGCACTTGTATGCTAGTTAGGATGGAGCATGATCTTTGAAAATTCAAGCTAAACAAAGATAATATTGATCAATCACTGTCACGTATATAGAAGAATGCTTTGAAAAATCACTCCTACCATTTCAGTGCCAACTGTTTCAAAGTCTTTTTGAATATTTATTTCCATTTTATGTTCTTACATAAATTAACATCTGTTTAATTGGGGTTTGAAGGACAATATTAGTCAGGTGAAGAGCTTCATGTTCACTTCTAGTTTCTATGGATGTAGGAAAATGTCAGCAGTCTGTCTTTGTCTCTTCACATTCTTTTCTTATACGTTGCACATTAGGGTGTAAAGGCATAGCTACCTAGGATTTATGGCAATTTTTAACACCTTATCTCTAAATCATGAAAAAATTAAAAATTCTTTGTGATTCTTTTGCAATGTACTCAAAGTTTGAATTTTGAGCAATTAATCTAATCATGTTAGCTTTTAGAACCATCTCTTAGATAATTCAGAATCAAAGAGAATAATATGAGTAAAACTGCTTTGTGAATAATACTCCTTTAAAATGCTATTATCTATATAATACAATAGTTGAATATCATGGCCTTTTGACATTAAAATATCCTGCAGTTATTAAATGCAGGTTTGAATATATGTAAGTGAACACAATTTTAGAATTCTGAATTATCAATGTGCTTAGAATTAAGCTTATTGTTCATACCACAAAAAAAAAATTGTTCACCAAATTTGCTTAATGAGATCACTGAGGTACTTTGGAAGATGAGAACATTGAAATTTGACTTAAAATTAAAACTAAAAATTTGAGGATACATTTAACATTTAATAGTAGTTAGTATATGGCATGTGTTTCTGTTAAAACACCTCAAATAATAAGCTAAACCAATGTAACTTCCTTCTACCAAGGCTTAGAAAACACCTTAGTGAAGATTCTTTTTCTAATTACAGAAATGGTGAATGCTAGTTGTCCAAGTGTTCTTAGCTCTGGTCATGGGACTCCTTTCCAAATAACTGGATCATTTCATTCAAAAAACCATCACACTGAAAATGAGTCAATAGCTGTAATGAAATGCTTCTTTTCTCTCCCTGACTACCTATGGGATGTTGGTGGTCAAAGGGAAAACTCCAAGAGTAAAAATGACATTGAAGGTAATATATACATTAGAGGCTATGCAGAATTTTAGATAGAATCTAAAATTTTATAATTTTACATCTACCAATCCAGTATTTATTGACTTTCTTGGATGGCTCAAGTGATATAGTTCTTCCAAGTGCTATAAAATAACTGTGAACACAATATAGACATTGATCTCAAGAAACAAGCATATAACTAAGGTTATAATCAGGCAGGCACAGTAGATGGTAAGTCTGTAATATTATAGAGTAATTGCAGTCTAAGTGCTATACATAGAGTATTTCTGATTTGTCATGGATCAACAAAGTAAACTCATAAATTAATAATAGGCATTTGGAAATAAATACTTATAGTAATGATAAAATATATGTAACATGGTGTTTTAGCATGAATTTACTGTGTATATGAGTCATAAGGAATGGCATCAGGAGAGTATGTGGTTTCAGATGAGGTCAAGTCCTTGAGGGTCTAGAGATGGGTAGACTGGTTTTAAATTGTTATTGTTTTTGGTTGTTAGCCTAGCCTTCAATGGCTGAGCCATCTCTCCTGACCTTGCTGGGGAGGAGATAAAGAGATGTGGAGAAGAAAGAGTGACTGGAAGGAGCAGGAGGGGGAAGAGAGCTTGAACAAGGGTATACATGGATAAAAATATGACTTTATTCATAATAAAAAGCAAAAAATGTTATTGTTGTTTTATGTGATTATTAGTTTCTCTCTCTTTGCATGTATGATTGTTGTTTTGGTGGTAGTGGTGCTGGTGTGTCTGTGAGTATGTGTGAATCTAGTGGAGATGACAGACTGTCATGTGCGCTGGTGGGTTTATATGTATGTGATTTAGGTTATTGATTAAAAGGAAGAAAGGGTAAGAAAGAGTGGGAAGAAAGGAAGAAAGAAAGAAAAAGAGAAAGAAAGAGAAAGAAAGAAAAAAGTTTGTAGGGCAGAGCTTTACCTACTGATTAACTGGGTGAAAGACATATCACTTAATGAAATTATATTTGAAACTTAGGAGTTACCTAGTTAAACTTAAACTCCATCACCCATAAGTATTTGCAACAAAAGGAAACATAATTAGTGTGCTACATATTTCTTTGATAAGTAGTGTTCATATGTATTTATACATATATACATATGTATTCATACATACATACATATGTATTCATTCATATATAGTTATTTGAGATATTGCCTAGCCTTGAATTGATGGCATCAACGTTGTCAATTCTAAATGTCCTGAAGAAGCTGGTACTATGGCAGACACCATTATGTCGAGATTCACTTTGGAAACAATTGGTTATAATAAAGGATTGGGTTATTATTGTTGAGATAACAATAAAAATTATACAGCCAAGCAAAACATGTGTTAAAAATAAATACATTAAGTAGTAGAGTCTACACAGTTTATTTAATTTGTATTTTTATGCAAGTTCTAATCAACTGGCAAATACACCTGAAACAATTAACATTTAAGAGAACACAATAGATAATTGATTCTATATAACCCCTGTCAAAACTGTTATCCTAAGCCTGAGTTCTGAAAGAAAAGTGTATGCATTTGTATAATTTATCAAGAAGTGAGTTATTTTCTCAGAAATGTAGTGAATCATGTTCACACAAAGTTTACCTACTTTTAAATATTGATCGTATTTGTGCTGTGACAGTATTAAAAATAGTATGTGATTTCTATTCCCACATGAATGTGTAGGTGAGCAGAAAGTGAGTTATTTTAAAATTTATATTTACCCTTGAGAAAGTGTATTTTGTATTTACGAACTTTTGCCAATAGTAAATGTATATATAATGGCTTTTACATGGAAAACATTTGTATATCAGTTATATTGTTGAGCAGAGATTTGCTTACTGATGAACTGGGTGAAAGATATGTTTCAAATAATTATAATAAATAAGTAATAACAATATAAGTACAAAATTTAAATTGTACCAGATGCTGATGATCCTAGTAAGATCAGAAGATAAGAAACATTTTCATAGTTGTATGGAATGTTTTTGAAACTGTAGTGCGTGCATGCATGGATGCAGCATGTGTGTGTGTGTGTGTGTGTGTGTGTGTGTGTGTGTGTGTGTGTGTGTGCGTGTGATTTTGAGGGTGCACACAAAGGACAAAGTTTGATACTGGGTGTTGTACTTAATTCTTCTTCACTTTATTTTGAATTCAAGGTCTTTACTGAGCCTAAAAAGTTCTCAATTCAATAGGGCAAGATAGTCAGTGTGCTCCAGGTATCCATGCTTTTCTAGCCTTGGAATTACATGTACTGCTGCACCAGCTCTTCATGGATGTTATACATCCAAATGCATGTCTTCAAGCTTGTCGATCAGGATGATCATTTCTCCAGCACATGACATCCATAGTTTGCTTTTAAATTTAGAAGACATTTCTAAATTAAGACAGGTCCAATAATATAAATTGTCTCATATCTGTTTTCTTGCATGTGCCATATTGAATAACTTTATTAAAAGTTGGACTTTTATTTTTTATATCTTACAGTTTTGCCATTTGTTGCTATATTATTAAAAAAAATAAGCCATATAAGACATCATATTTTAAACATTAGCCTTCAGTGAAATTTCTCTTGGAAATGTAGAAATCAATCCAATGTTCACATAGTATGTTCTTTCCCATTTGCTAAGCCTTAATACTGTGAAGCAAAGACAGAATTTGCTTATAATAACAACTATGTAGTTAATTTGTCATATTATAAATGCATATAATTAGATCTTTACATAAAGGAAAGTGAAATTAAAAAGCCTAAAACATAATGACAGTGAGTATATTAGTGTATGTACAAGTTACTTAGCTAGGAGCTTTGTTTATGGCCAGTCTTAAAAGCAATGGCTTGGAGAGATCATTTAATGCATCCTGATTTTATCTCTACATAATTTTTTTCTTCTCTTGTAGTGCTGTGGATTGAACTCAGGGTCTCAGACATTATCAGTGGGTGTAAAACCATATTTCCTTTCCTTTCCTTGCTAATGAGTAAAAACAGCTAAGCAAAGACACACAGGATCAGGCAAAGTGTGTATAATTATTGCACTTACATTTTTTTTTTTCAGAATTTCATACCTGAGTAATGTGATACCTCATTTCTACCCTTACCTTTGCCCCCCCCACCAACTCACCTCATGTTTTCCTTCCTCCTCAAGTTCAAGATAGCTTCTTCATTGTAGATACATTCGAGTGTGTGTTTAGGAATGACTACTTGAGATTGTTTAACCCCTTAGGGCCTGTTCCTGGAGAAGATTGATTCATCTTATCAGTGTTTAGTTGCCTGTAACTCCTTATCTACAGGTGGGACCTTATGAGAGTGCCCCATCTTGATCACATAGGTAATACCATTTGTCACAATCATACTGAAAAAATTCAAAGAAATTGTTTATTGTTGATAACTATTCTTATAATATTAAGTGAGGTATATTGTATGTATTTCAGAGAGCTATTCTCTCTGGTTTTTATAATAGAAAAAGTGAATTTTGGCACTGGGTTTATATAATACAATAGCAATAATAGAAATTCAGGAATTTTTATCTTCAATAGAGGTTAAATAAATTTTAATATAATTATTAAACCAAAATTTTATAATTTAATATTAATTATTATACATTTGTTATATAATATATATGTACATCATATATAGGTGTATATATTATGAATATAAAAATTTTATATTGTTATTACACATTTTATACTTAGTATAAAACTTCATATGTTGCGTATATCCAGTTAGAAATTATTACATAAATGCATGACAGGACTAATGAATGAATGGCTGAGACTACCCTGTGGTAGTAGATACCTCCCCCCACCAAATACCCATTTACAATTAATCTTTAGAAACCCACTGTTACTGTACTTAGATGCACTACCATTTTGGAAATGCAATATATCACTCACTAGTCATACAAATCTATTTCGGGGCACAATGAGCATTGGAGATTTTAGATTCTCATTTTGACTACCAGACTTTATCAGAGAACAACTTAAAATGAATTATATATTATGTTATGATGTAGTCTATGTTAAAATCATGTATTTTGTACTTTTTATCTGCTTGAGAAATGAGACTATGGACACTGTTTAAAACAATATAGAATCTCTGTTAGAAAGATGTCTCAGACTAGCTTTTACTTGTAGATATTCTAAAGATACAGTAAAGGTCCTCAGGCAGAATGTCATCTAGTTCACCCTCCTTTCATCTCATTGTTAGGCTTTTCTATTTATTTGATGTGATGGTTGTCACTCACTAACACTTTACTACTAATAAGCAAGTGTTGGTGGATGATCTGGACTTTGGGGAGACTAAGACTTGTATTTAGAAATATGCAACTTCATACTCTGCAAACACATGTATTTGGCACCAAAAAGACATAAAATATAACCACACAATGATGGCCAGAGCATGTGCTTTGGGTTGGGTTTGTTTCATCCTGCAGAATGAGATCTAGTGTCTTTTCAGAAAGTCACACATTACCCATTCACAGTTACCTTACAAAAAAAGTGACATGGGCTAAAACTGTAGCACGTTTAGGCAGGCATATTTTCAAGGAAAATACAGATTGGTTATTCAATGCCAAATGCTCAGCCCTGACAACATACATAAAAGTAACATATAGACTGAGCAGGTTGTATATGTATTATGTATGTAAGTTACACACATATATAACACATATACATATATATGGCCATTATAGTATAATTTATATATGAATATATAGATAGTTGTCACACACATGCATACATATCAACAAAACCCTAAAAGGAGAGCATGAATTTGAAAAAGATAGCAAGGAGTCATACATAGGAGTGTTTGAGAGAGGAAAATGAAGGGGGAGTGTTGTAATTACCTTATAATATTAAAAAATAAAAGAAATACTTTAAGTAGCATATTTTCCTCTTGCTGGTTTCCAAGTTTCCCATTGTTGTTCAGTCTGAGTAGCTCTAGAAGCTGCCAACAAGTTGCTATCCAAGAGAGCATTTGCTAAGACAAAGAAAGAAGAGGCAATGTTACCTGAGACTGTCATCTGTTTTTAATGTATATCATTATTGATGCTTAAGAAAGCAGTCTTGATGTATGAGCATAGCACCATATTAGAAACATTACATCTATAGCTTTTTTCATTTATTTCTAACAGAAAAAAGTCCCTCATGCTGCTGCTTTAATTACAGTGTATGGCAAAGGTCTCCCAGTGAAAAGGCAATACAATTGGACTAGTTTTATTACACACAGGGGGATGGTTGAAAGCATGATAATTTAGGGAAGAAAGATGTTTGCTCTTGTTTACATACTTAGCTCCCACTGGCATGCCACCAGCTTGGAAGCTTGCACTGTCCCTCTGATTCTGAGAAAGTGCATCCAGATCCACAGCAAGACTTCAAGGAGCACCAGATGATGAGGCAGATGGCAGATGACTAATTTGGCAATCCTTGATGAGTGGAAATTGTTTGCTTTAATTGCTTGTCAAGTCCAGTACCTACATTAAAGTTAAGGGCCCAACACTTGTGTATGCAGGTGCGCACACACACACACACACACACACACACACACACACACACACACACATACTGCAATGCTAATTGGGACTATATCTTAGGGGAGAAAGACCATAAGAAAAGATCAAGAGTGAATTCTGAAGAGATGATGGCCAAATTAATGCTATTTAAACAAAATATAGGTGACAAATACGATTTCTAACAATCGAATCATTGCTATTATATTTTCCTATCTTTAAAGTAAAAATTTTGTAAAATATAAATTAATGAAATAGAGTTAAATAAATACTACTAAAGAGCATTAATGAAAGTATATGAAGTAATTATTTTAATAGTTGGTATTTCATTTATTGTACTTAAACTCAGTCTTAATTGATTAAACTTTATAAAGCTAGTGTATGAAACATGAAATGACAAACAGACACATTGGAAAGATCAATATTTACATTGGGAAAACTAGGTAAGGGGAGGGTATTCTAAAATATTCAAGAAGCATCATCCAGAGTTTGAAGAGCTAGTTCAATGATTAAGAATACTTGATGTTGTTTCAGAAGACCAGACTCCAGGATCCGCATCTGGTAGCTTAACCTGTAGCTCCAGGCTCAGGGATAGAACATTATTTTCTGGCTTCTCAAGTACCAGCATGTATGTATTATATACATGTACACACAGTGCACACAAATACACACACACACACATTTTAAGGGTAAGGTCAACCACTGTTGAGAGAATAAAAATAAGTGTGTGTGTGTGTGTGTGTGTGTGTGTGTGTGTGTGTGTGTAATGTTTGAGATGGTCTTTCAATTAATATGGTGGGAAGAGAAAGGTTTTTATGAAAGGGTGTTGTTTATATGAAGATAATACTGATAATCTTCAAAACCATGTTGTAAAGCTCTTGTAATATATTAAGTGCTATTAGAGGCCAAAAGTTTTGTTTTAATTGTGAAATAATAGAAATCATATAAATGATTTTTTTAGTCAAACTTTTAAATTACTGCAAAATTTTAGTTTCTGATTTTTTTTTCTGAAGATGATTATATTGGATGCCGGTTGTGAGTCCAGAGAACCCAGTTTCCAAAGGTGTAGCTACATTTGTAATTGAATCAACACTAGATAGAATAACTGTCAATTGTATTAGGGCCTCTCATTGATCTTGACACCTGCAGTTACATTTGAAATGATACTCTAGGGAGTTCTGGAAAATTTAGAATTTGTGAAGTTTAAACTGCTGCAAATTTATCACTCAAAGGCTTTCTAATGGTGTTGGCAAAAAGATTGGAAGTTGTTAAACTTGTTTGGGCTGCTGAAGAAGATTTTTCAATCTTCTTTGATAAGCAGTCTTGTGAAATCAATGAACTCGATGGCTTAAGCATTGTCTTGTATACATTGCCTGATTGTAAAATCGATTGACAAATGAAAGTTGTGGGGCATTCAATGAAAACTGCATGAAGAGAACCACAAATGATTTTTATGCTTCCACCCAAACTAATTCCTTAAAAACCAGTCTGCCTTTCAAAATAGATGCTGTGCTTGATATACTATCGATTCTACTCAGTTCAAATCAAAGCTAAATGTAAAGAAATGCCTTACTGCAACAAAAATATTTTCTTAATTGAACAGTATGTAGTAAAACAAATAAATAAACTTCAAAAATAATTGTTTGGAGTAAAGTATTGTGATGAGTATGGCTTTTTGTTTATTGGAGCATTGATAAACATACTTATTGTAATTTTGCACTTGAATTCAGTATACACGCAACACAAATGATCTTTAGGCAGTTGTTAAAATTTACTTAAGTAGGATACATTTTCAGATATTTTATGGTTATTTTAAGATCAGTTAGATAGGTATTATTTGAAGATAATTTTGTTTTAAAAATATTTGTTTATCTCTCTTTAATACTCGTGAGCATTTTGCCTGCCTTTATGTAAAGAACACCATGGTTTTGAAGGTATCCACAGCATCCTTTGCTTTTTAGGTGCTCATTCCAACTTTGTCTTTATGGTCACAGGGCTGTAGTCCTAGCTGCACATGTGTGCTGTTTCTTCCTCTAGGTGTGTAAGTGCATGTGTGTGTAGCATATGCACATGGGTATGAAAGAATACACAGTAGCACCAGAATATGTGGAGGCCAGATGTCATTAGCCACCTTCTCACTATCTATCTATCTATCTATCTATCTATCTATCTATCCATTCATTCTAAGACAGATTCTCTCACTAAATGTGGAGCTCCTGCCATTTTGACTGAATTCTTTAGGAAACCCAAAGATATGCTTGTCTCTATGCTGTTCACCCTCCCAGTTTTAGGGATAAAGATATGCATAATCACACCTGGTTATTTGCTTGTTTGTTTGGTTTTTACAAGGGTTATGAGAGTATGTTCTCATTTCCTCATCCTTCATCAACAAACACTATGCCGTGACTCATCCCCACAGCCTAAGTGTCTTTGTCTTGAATGAACATAGAATACATTGCACCAGAACTACCCACCATCATCTTAACTTGATCCTATTTTTTAATTTTAATTTTATTTAACCTTTTAAAATTTATTTTACATACTGAACACAATCTAGCCTCTCTCCTCTTGTCTCATTCCCTCCCCTCATCTATCACTCTTCCACCTCCTCCCCATCCACTCCTTCTCCATCTCCATTCAGAAAGGGGCAGGCTTCCCATGGGCTTAAACAAAGCATATTATATCAAGTTGAGGTAAGATCCAGCTCCTTCTCCCACATTAAAGCTGGGCAAGGTTACCAGCATGGGGAGCAGGTTCCCAAACCCAGCTCCCAGGTACAGGTCTTGATCTCACTACTAGGAGTCTTACAAACAGATCAAACACACCAATAACCTAGGCTGTCCCATAACTGTTCTTCCAGAGTCAGCATGCTCCCAGGAGCTCATGTCAGCTTTCTCTGTGGGTTCCTCCAAATTTAACCCAATTTCTAACAAGTACCTTAGATCATCACCTGGTAAAGAGAAAGCTTTGCACCAGTTAAATTTTAAGATTCCAGTCTTTGGTTTTGTGTGTCAGTGGTGAGACATTGCAACATAGACAGACTGTGGGATAGATCAAGACCACTATTGAATTGGATTGGAATATCCCTCCCTTGGCTTTGTATACTATTCAAAGTTTTCACAGCCTCCCAATAGTACTGTGGATTAGATCTATATTCTTCTTTAAATGTTATACATTAAAATTTTGTTATTTTTGATGTACTTACAGGAAAAATAGTCTTAAATATTTAGAAACACCCCCTGAGGATTATTTTCTCCAGTCTTCAGGATTCCACCATTGTGAACACAACACCCCAGATATATATATATTTATGGGCTTACATATGAACAAAAACAAGAACCTACCAATTTAATATGGATTATTAATATATGTACCAACAGATTATGCTTTTGAACATTCATGAATATGTACATGAATGTCTCGATTAATATCAGCATTTTGTTACATATCTTATTTGTAGAACATTTAAAATTTTCAAATCAAGTTGTTTAATACATTTTCAAGATGGTATTGTTGAGGTTGGTTTAGATGTGCATATTTTATTACTTAGATAATATACTAGTACAGTTATTGAATAGCAGATAGTGAATAATTTTTTAAATGCTGTTGCTCTCATCTTTCAGTTTTATTTATATTGAAATAATCACTTTATCAGAAATTTGAATAAACTATACATCCTAAAGAACTATGTCTAGATTATTTCTACTTGCATGCTTTTGTATAAGTACAGCAAATATGATTATTTCAGTATCTTCTGAAGAGGTAAATGGAGGGATTCCATGGAAGCCAGTTTTCATTCTCCATGCATGACATGTGTTAGTAAACAATACAAAAAAAAAAAAAAGCAAATTTCTCTCTGAATGGGTGGTGGTCCATAACCTACAATCACGTTTTAAATAACTTGATGATTTGGGATAAACTAGTAATTCATTTTGTGTACGATAGTACCACTGTTCTTGTCATCTACAAGTTGTCTAACTTAAGGTGTATCTTTGTTTTTTCAGTGTGCGCGGGAACAGAGAATAAACTGAGCTCTCTCTCTGATCTGGAACAGCAGTACCGAGCCTTGCGCAAATACTATGAAAACTGTGAGGTAGTCATGGGCAACCTGGAGATCACCAGCATCGAACACAACCGGGACCTCTCCTTCCTACGGGTACAGCTGTTTCTTTTTCTACTTTTTTTTTTTTTTTTTTTTTTTTTTGTGAATGGGCATGATGTCATGACGTGCAAAGGGAGCCTTACTTGATTAGACACAATAGCTCTATTCTTCTGCCAAGCAGAGTCTGTGACTGTAGGCAGAAGATAACAGAGAGGCGCCTTCAGTAAAAGAATAGGAATAGCAGTGCCAACATGACTAAAGATCCAACTTAGAGGAGCTGCTGTCACAGTTAGATTTATAACGAGATTCTGTCAGGGTGTAGCACAGGACATACCACAGTCCCTCTTTTTCTGAAAGGATGAGGACTAAGAGATCAGAAGACCAATCATTTAGAATGGGTGTCTTTAGCTTCACTCCATTCTGCCTCATTTCTGTCACTAGGAGGAGAGGACTATGTGGGAAGCAATATTGTCACTTCTCCTAACTCAGGTGAATGGCATTCTTGAAGCTGTAAACAATTTAAATTAGACTCAGAAAATATCACAAGTAGATGCATACATCTCTGTATTACTTATTAAAGTTACATAGCAAATGTGTCTTGAGTTCTAAAACGAGATGGCTTTAGAAGAATACAACATTTAAGTTCTTAGCTCTTGTTTCTAAAATGCAATACACAGAAACTAATCTAGACTACATGTGAGAAATTTAAAGATGCTGTAGAAAAGGAGAAATCTGAAAACTGAGCAGTGGGAGAAACTGAATACTAGATCCAAACAGTGTGACTGAGATAAAGCATACACTCTAATGCCAACCATGTATATCTCCTTCTGTGTCTTTCACTTGATTTACCACATCACTAGATTTGCGTTGAAAACCCAAAGTGTGTGTTTGTATATATAACCATACATACATATGTCATATAGTTTCTTTAAATGATGCAATGTGAAAATATTTATAATTGTGCAACCCTTTTGAACTTACAATATGATGATTGACCAGTGATAGAGTTCTTTCAAATTTCAACCTTCAGAATATGAAAGTTTTATACATTACATGTGTAAGGATTCCTGGCATTCCAAGAATGTTAGTTCCGCGTGTGAGAGAAAGTACATACAAACAAGGCCACACACTAGAGTTTATTTAAGAGAAGAGTCCCAGGTGGGTGAAGAAAAAGAGGGGAGAGAAAGCAGTCAGGGGACAGAGAAGAAAAGGACCAGAGCACATGCTCTCAGTGGGTTTTAAGGGAAGGGGCATGCTCGGGTATGCATTATGGGTCCAGGGAGGTGTTTCCGAGTCCAGCCATGGTCCAAGGAGGTGCTTCCGGGTCTAGGGAGGTGCTTCCTGGTCCAGGGAGGTGCTGCTGTATGCAGTGCTGCAGGGTTTGTGTAGCCATGCCCAGGGGCATGCCTCCGTGCAAGGTGCATCCTACCTGAGCCAAGGGGCTCAGCTACATGGAATGCCAGGAATCCTTACAATATGTTTGAGCAGCATCATTTAAACAATGGTTCTAAAATTCTTAGAAAATATATTGAGTTCAATATAGTGAATATATTTGGGAAAAATAGGATGAACAAGACCCAGAATTTTATGTGGATCTAGAAGTATTTTCTTCCAATAAACATTTTTTTGCTCCTCGATAGCCTTCCTCAATGTTTATAAATTTTGTGCTAATCTATCTGTAATCTCATGTTTTATTAAAAGTTAACTTTAATGATTTTCCTCTTACTTATTAAACTATTTTGTTCATATAACTTTTGTTCCTTTATAATACAGTTATCCTTAAATATGGCATATATTTATTTATTAGAAATAATCTTAGCTCATCTAAAATAGCAAGAAATTTCTTCTTGACTTCAACTGTTTTAGACACTGATCACACACAACAAAATAAATCACACATGACTCCTGCTACAACAAACAGTGTAGTGGAGATGATGAAAAGGAATGAGAGTAAAATAAAATATTTCGTTGGGCCACTAGTCAGTCTAATGCCAAAAATATTTAGGTTATGTCTGTATCCAAGTGACATTTGACTAGATGAAATTGTCAAGGGATATTTAAAAGTGAAAAATAAGTAGGCCAAAGGTAGAACATTCCAGAGTCTTATTTTGTTTTCCCTGATGAGCTAAGAGTAGTGACTATTTAACAGAGAGAGAGAGAGAGAGAGAGAGAGAGAGAGAGAGAGAGAGAGAGAGAGAGAGACCAAGAGACCAAGAGATAGAGACAGACAGAGGAAAGAACACCTGGATTCTGAGAGTGGTAGCCCTATTTTCTACTACAGAATAACATGTTATTTCGAATTGTACTCTAGAATATTTTAAATGCCTTCTAATTTGGAATTTTATTTATTCTAAAAATTACATTCTTGCTGGTCTGTCCTTATATTAGCTTTCTTTTGTTTATAGAAAATTGACTAGGATTAATACATTAGAAACAGAACCCAAGCAATGAAATTCTGCTTCCTTCTCATCATACCACACTTTCCCATATGTTTTGACTTGTGGAGTCAAACTGTAAACTCAAGCCAACTCTGTTTTGGTTGACATAGCCCTTAGATGTGCTCAAATGATCATGTTTTACAGAACAACTTTTCATAGATGTTCATAATTTTCCTTCTGGGTGAATAGCTTAAATCCATCATGCATGTGGAGAGGCACAATGGATACCAATTTCTTTTTGTGTCCATTCTTGTCTTTAAGAATCACAGAAATAAATTTTTCTTTAAAGAAATATCTCATTTTCATTTTTACGTCAAAGCAGAATAGTAGTTCTGTGTAGTAAGAAGTTTCTGGCACAGCGTAGCCCTGAGATACAGACCAGCAGTCCCAAATAATCACACAAAGTCTTATATTAATTACATGTTGTTTAGCCTATAGCTTAGGCATATTACTTCCCTTAACTAACCCATGATTATCCATGTAGCTTAGTACCTTTTCCCAAAGCAGCACTCTCATCCTTTTTTCTCTGCATTTCCCTGGCACCTCTTCTCTGCTCTTCCTCTTCCCAGTTTTCTTAGTCTGGTAACCCCACCCATACTTCTTGTTTGCCTTCTAGTCAATGATCATTTTATTAAATCAATAGGAGTGAAAAATAATTACAATGTACAAATGTATAATTCTGCAGCATCCCTCCCCTTTTTTAGACGAGAACCCAAATCTAATCTTTTTTTGTAAAGCTTCCTTCCAGACCATTATCTATAACAACTTATAAAGATCACTCTAAATAAATTTTCATTATGCATTTTGAGGGAATGTGGTTATAGTTCTCTAGCCTACTTCCTGCCTATTGTGTGCACTGATAATCTTATGGGGATCATGAGGAATTTCAGGATTATGGTCAGGTTCTGACTGCAGTATTCTGTGAAGCCAGGTTATCTCAGCCAGTTTCCTTGAAACTGTCCTAGATGCAGAGCCCAAAGGAAACTGCAACAGAGGTATTTTCAAATGCTGTTTTATCTGGGCCATTTGTTGCCATTTGAGGTTCTCCAAGGGGTCTTCCTCAATCTAACCAGATTTTCTAACCCAGAAGAGATCCACATCCTCTCATTTTCTGTGGAAAAAAAATAACTCCAAAGTAACATATATTTTGACTTCAATTTTGAAGTCAAGGCATTTACAAAATATATAGGTTTGATTAATTCAGTTGCATTTATAATTAAATGTCTCTTAGCAGATCTTGCTGCTTCCTCAGCAGTCAAACAATTCAAAGACAACATAACATGCAGTATCCAGACACAATGTGTATTTTTCATCCTTATGTGGTACATGTATATATATTTTTTTCTTTTTTTAAGGACTTTTTCTATTCTTTTCCTTTTTTTCCCCAAGCCTATTTTAAATACATGGTATTCTATTTGGTTTCTGGAGTGACCTTTCCTGTCTAGCCCTGTGGCCCAGACCTGCAGACTGGCAGAGGGGCAGAGACACACAGATGATTTCATTAATTTTACACTAGTTGGCCCAGGGACCAGGCATATAACTTACTAGCTCTGTCATGTTAAACTAACCCATGATTCTTATCTTGTTCAGCTACGTGGCTTGGTACCTTTTCTCAGAGCAGCATTTCAACTTCCTTCCTCTAAATCTTCTGGTATCTCCGAGGCATCTCTGCTCTGCTCTGAGATGTTCCTAGGGTTTTCTTAGTCCGGGGGCCTGGCCAAACTTCCTGTTCACCTTGGGCCAATCAGCTTTTTATTAAACCAGTAGGAAGGACAAATATTTACAAAGTACCAATATAATCTCACTATAATGTTGTAAACCCTTTAGAGTTGTTTTTTGTTTGTTTGTTTGTTGTTTTTTAATCTCTCTTTACTATATCTCTTTTATCTTTTTCTGTTTCTGATCACTTCTTTAATCTGCTAGGTGTGGCTAGGATTAAAGGCTCAGCTATGGTAGCTTGTACCTACTGATACTTGGTCTGTGAGAACTTAGCATCATGAACCATGTTTACTACTTCAATTCTGGGGAATTTTAGGGTCCACACTGCCACTAAGTAGATCATAGCTATGGTCTTTTATGGAGTTGAAGATTAGGTAGTTGTAAGTATAGTTTTTCTTTGTTGTAACAAAAGGTAAATTAGATAGAAAACTTAGGACTTATGAGGATAAAGTAGATGACAGAATATTTTCTTCAATTTTTGCTAAATACAGATAGGCTAGATAACTGCAATTCTTGCTTGGTAGCTGTTTTGTTATATATAATATTGCTATGTTAAAATTCAAACTTTTCTTTTTAATTAGACAGAAAAGGAGAAGTGATGTCATATATCTTTCTGCATTCTATGAATTATCTTTAGATAATAAAGAAACTGTGTTTGACCCACAGCAAGGCATCTTATAAGGAAGCAGGAAATCTGAGCATAGATAAAGTAGAAGGAGGGCAGAATTAGGGAGAGGCTCTGTGAGCTGCCACCTAAAGAGGAAGATGTACAGGAATTCAGGTAAGCCACAAGCCAAGTGAGAAGACATAGCTTAATAGAAATGGGTTAAGATGAAACAGCTAGCTAGAAATATGCATGAGCCTGAGGCCAAACAGCCTGAAATTAATATAAGATTTTGTGCAATTATTTGGGACCAAACAGCTGAGAATGTTCTATTTGGAACAGCTGTTCCAGACCTTGGGGCTAGTCCTAGCAAGAAACTACAAACTACACACAGATGCTTACTGCTTCTAAACACCATTTAAGTCTTTGTCAGCAATCTTAAAAGATTCTTGAAGATTTTGCCGCTAAGGCTGAGTCAGGAATTCTCCCTTAAAGGGTTGGTGCCTCTGCTTGCCACCAGCAAACAGAGCTCTCTAGAAAATGCTGCAACCAAAAAGTCATGCTTTACTTTGTCCCTCTTTTGTCTATAAAAACAGAAACGTTAAATCTGTTTTATGCAACTTGTGCTTATATTGAGACTTGTCAGACTTTAGTGATGGGGCTTGTTGAAGCTTAAGCTGCATTGCTGCATGCTACAAGCTTGATATTTTGTATATCAAGCCAGAATGCCATTCTCTACTGTAGCCCACTTGAGAGACAAAATTAGTTAGCTGCTTTGGGCTTCATTTAAAACTTTCTCAGGCTTTTTGTGGGTTTAAACGTCCCATGTTGGGTGCCATTTGTAGTAAGAAGTTTCTGGCCAGGCCTTGCCCTGAGATCCAGACCAGCAGTTCCAAATAATCACACAAAGTCTTATATTAATTATATGTTGTTTGGCCTATAGTTCAGGCATATTACTTGCTAAACTAACCTATAATTAGCCATGTGGCTTAGTACCTCTTCTCAGAGCAGCATTTTCATCCCTTTTCTTATGTATCTGCCTGCCATCTATGCTCTGTTATTCCCCTTCCCAGAGTTTTCTTAATCTGGTACCTCCACCCATACTTCCTGTCTGCTTTCTGGCCAGTCATCATGGTATTAAACCAATAGGAATGACAAACATTTACCATGTACAAAAGCATAATCCCACAGCAGCTTTGACATTTGTTTTGTGTTTTATTGAAGCAGTCTCCTCTGACTTGTGAGAGCAGGTCACCCACAAGCCAGGCCAAACTTATTTCATAACTGAGCATTTAGTATTTAGAAAAGTAATTGAAGTATACTAGGTGATTTGCTCACTGCGGAAGTCAATGCCCATGCTTCTGTGGGGTACATTTATGTGTATATATTTGTATATGTTGTACATATGCATGAGTGTGCAGATGAACACACACACACATATCTATGCAGAGACCAGAGGGTGACGTTAGATATTTTCCTTAATCATTTCTTTGCAATATGTTCTTAAAACTATGTCTTTCAATGACCTGGAATTCACCAATTTGACCCTATGGAGCACCAGAGATAGTTCTTTACCAGCATTCTCACTTTGCAGTTAGGTTATGCTCAGTTTAGCATTTTATGTGGGTTTTTGGATCAAATTTGGTTCTCATACTTTACTGACTGAGCTTCTTCCCATTTCCAGAGATTTTTAAAACTATAAACATGTTATAGATCATTATTTTATGGTAATATGTCCTCTAAACAACAAGAAATTCTCTCTTCACAGCCATGTTATTTCAGTGTCAACATACCCACAATGCCAGTTACATGAGGTGTGTGTGTGGAACCCACAGGGTGTGTTAATTAGAAATTCCACCCAGGAGTAGTTAGTAATATAATCAAGCAAATTCAGGTTTTGCTTCAGTTAGTTCCTTTTTGCCTTAGTACCAGAATATATCATCCTTGTTTTATGGTTTGAATGTTAGAGAGAAATGGACAACTAGCATATTTGAGCCAGCACTCTGAAATATATACAAAGAACAGAGAAAGATCACATTTACCCCAATTATTAATGTGAAACTCATTTTAGTTGGCTTCCAATAACCTGTTGGGCTCAGCCATTTTGTTCATTTGTGTCCATGAGATACTTCTGAAACTTGATAACAAATTAATTTCTACCTTTCCCCATTAAACTGGATACAAGTTATTTCTCTTAGTAAAGTGAAGTACTCCTTCTAGTATCTCCCATTCCTGGAAGATCTCAAAAACAAATAAATAAATAGGTCTTTGAAATTAGATGAAAATAGGTTGTGGATATAACTCAGTTGGTGTGGTGCCTGTCTAGCAAGCCAAATGTCCTGGAGTTGATCTTCTACCTCCAGCAAAGGGTGCAACCTGGAAGTCATGGCAAGAGGAGGCAAAGATCAGGAGTTCGGGGTCTTTCTTGGGCACATAAAGTCAAGGCCATCCTGGGAATCAAGAGACTCTTTTTTAAAAGAATCATGGGGGAGAAAGAGGATGGTGGGGTTGAGGGGGGAGAGGAAATGGTTCTGGCTCAGAGTTTCTGGGCTAGACCAGAGGTTTGGTCCCCTCTCAACCCCACTTAGCCTCAAATAGTCACACACAGGCCTATATTACTTTTATGCTGATTGACCTAGGGCCCAGGCATTTCCTAACTCCTTCATCTGAACTCAACCCATCTTGTTCAGCCATGCCACTCGGTACCTTTTCTCAGAGCAGCATTTCTTCTGCGTCTCCTGGCAGCTCTGGTGACTCTGGCATCTGTCTCTGGTGTCTATCTGCTCAGAGATGTTCCTGAGTTTTCCTAGTCTTGTAGCCTTTCTATTTGCCTTTGGCCGATCAGCTTTTGTTTAACCCATAGGCAGAAAAAATATTTACATTCACAGCATAATCCTGCTACAGAAGTCAAAGGAGATAGAGGAAGAAGAGGGATAGAAGTTGTGTTTTGATCCTTTTAGAAACACTGGGATGCTTTGGAAAACCTTACATTTTTCTCTGTTAAGCAATATCAGTTTTGATGAAATACATTTCAATGCATTGTTTCCAAGATGCTCTCATTATAGAAAAGATTCTGCACCAATTTTTTTTTAATAATCTCCTTTTTCTGACTTACTTTTGGAAGCAAAATTAATCTAGTTGACTGTTTTTAACATTTTCCCACTAAGCCAGTACACAGTTAGTGAGAAAAAACGGCTCCAAAACTTACTTACTCTCTACTTTATCACCACCACAAGGTTAAGGTATAAAATAGAAAGCAACAAGGCATAAAAATCACAGATATTGTGTTACTGTCTTACACTTTGTGAACTCTCTAAAACAAGCCATGGTGTAGCCAGTAATGGGAATGAACCAGTGGACCTCAAGCCTCATTAGAATTCTGGCCAGCTTTTCCTCCTTTGTCATCCATTGGTCTTGCAGGCTACCGCCACATTCAATAGTTTAGATATACTAGAAAGGTGCTGACCCCTCAGCTACTATATCTCAAATTCATTTGTCCTTTTTTATATATCCATGTTAGCAAATAGCTATTAATTGTCAGCTATTTATAAAACACTGTGATATGTGCTGTGCTTGAATACGATTCATCCCCTACTGTACTCTGACTTCATTTAGCTGTATGCACTTGAGTTTTAAATAGTATACATGAGATTATAAAGGAAAACAATTTAAAACTTGGAATATTCACCTTGAATATTAATAATGTCATTAATTCATTGAACCTAAGTATGTTACCATATAAATAATCAATAAATTAATAATAATAAATTAATTAAAAGACATTTAAAAATGACAGCATATATTCTCTATCATCTCTATCAATCTGTATCATCTATCTGCGCCTCTCTCTCTCTCTCCCTCTCTCTCTCTCTCTCTATATATATATATATACATATATATATAGAAAATCTAGCTATAGACATTTTATTTGATAATAATGACTTTGGGAAAAGAAGAAAGTATACATTTATAATATTGATATCCTTTCTATACACACATACATATATATACATGTAATATATATATATACACACATATATTTAATATACACATATATTAGAGAATGCATGCTCTTATAACATGTACTAACCATTTAAAATCACTTACTGCTTTAATCATATATTTGACAGTACTTAATATATTTAAACATACCAGAGTCAATGCCTCCAAAAAAATTCTGTCAAAAACATTTCTTAGAAAAGATGTTTCTTTTTTCTAATTAAGGAAAATATTGTATTTTTAAATTCAAATATAACCTTTGAGTTTTTCTTTTTATTGGTTTTTGAAAATCAATATTAAACATTATATAAAAAAGCAAAACATTCAGAATAGATAACAAAAAGCTCATACTGTAATAAAACTTTTCTCTAGTTTATTTATAAGCCAAACACAAATGACTATGGCTTGAGAACACAAATTCAACTAGTCCTAAATTTCATACAACATGGTAGCAGTTTCTAGAAGTGCTACAAAGCTTCTGGGCATGATCCTCAGCTTCTTCGCCTACTTTCATTATTAGAATTGCATTTCATGTCTTGATAACTATTCCTGTTACTCTTTCTATCCATGGGTCCCTGGTTTAAGTCTTTACCATAGGACACAAGAACCTAGTGTTCTGATTAGAATTGCATTTCATGTCTTGATAACTATTCCTGTTACTCTTTCTAACCATGGGTCCCTGGTTTAAGTCTTTACCATAGGACACAAGAACCTAGTGTTCTGATTGTTCTTTTTAAGCTGACACATATATTTGGGAAGAGAAATAATAATTCTGAAAGTGCCTTTATTTTGATTGTCTGTAGGCAAGTCTTTAGAGGATTTTGTTGATTAATGATTAATGTGGGTTGCTCAAGCTCATGGTGGGGGGAATCTAAGAAAACATATAGTCTTTCAATTTTATTCAACATTTTAATTTATATTTCATAATAATATGGGCCTACCATCACCTTTCTAAGATATTGTGTATGTTATTTGTGTTGTGATGTGTGTGTGTGTATGTCTGTGTGTCTTTGTCCTTCACACATAAGTAGAGGCCAACAGAAAACATTAGATATCATCCTCTATTACCCTCCTTTTTATTATGTGAGGCACAATTTTGCCTACACTGGATGTCCACTGAGTTTCTATAATCTTCCAAACTCTGCTCTGCACCACTGAGGTTAGAGAAACACACAGCCCTCCTTAACTTTTACATGGATTCTTGCAACATGAATTCAGGTCCTATTGTTTTCACAGCAAAGGATCCTACCAATTAATGCATTGCCAGCCTCCCATCATCTTCTTTATCAGAATATGTATGTATGAGATTCTTTATATAAGATACTGCTGCTTTTTCTATTTTCTGGGAAGACTGAAGTTTGAATGACTTTTTCAGAGCTGGTAAATGACAGTAATTCTCCTTTGTCTTCTCACATGTATTCTTCTACTGGTAAATAACTTGTGATTTAGAAAGAGAAGAAAAGATGCACTCTAGCTGCACAGTTTCAAGTTGTATTAAGTGAGACTCAGAGTGAAATTTTGGGAGAAGGCTGAAATATTAGAGAGAGGAAGCACCATAGTAAATTCTCATCCAGCTATCTTGCAACTTCCTCAGCCTTGCTCCTGGTCACTTCTGCCTGTAACTTCTGCCAGTTGCTTCTGCCTCTGCTGGGTTCCTAAGAGGCCTTATATACCCTACTCCTTCACTGTATCCCATCCAGGTTATGATTGAAGGTGTGAACTACTCTATTTCGTAGATAGCCTTGAACTCACAGAAACAGAGAAAGTTGTGTCTCTGGGGTTATGGGATTAAGGATATAGGTCACCACTCCCGGATTTCCCTGTACTGAGATGAAAGGTGTTTGATTGAATCTCAGCTGTTTGTCCTTGTATTCAAGGATCAAGAAATTCCTGAGCTGTCTGCCTAGGATTTGACTGGGTGATGCCCTCCAATACTCCAGGTTTTATTAAATATGTAACAAATATTCACAATGCACCTCAGTGAAACATGCTGGCTTGGGGAACTGTTGTAGTAAGTTTTTCTCAGGCCTGTTTGGGCCCGGAGGTTTCGTACCTGGTCCGTGGTGGAGATTTGGAACTTGGTTTGCCTGGCGGCTTTTGTACCCCAAAGATATGAATCAGACACTTATATCCTTTATACTGTTTGGCCCATGTCTCAAGTATATTACTAGCTAGCTCTTTCATCTTAAATCAACACATTTCTATTAATCTTCCTGCCATGTGTCCCAGCCTGTGGTTCAGTTCGTACCTCTACATGTTCCTCCTTTTTGGGGTCAGATGGTGACTGGCAAACTCCACCCTCCTTCTGCTTGTCTCTTCCTCTGATGCTCCACCCACTTCTACAGTGCTCTACATAGGCCAAATCAGTTACTTTATTTACATCATACAGAGAACATTTCCACCACAGGGAACCAAGACCTTGACTTCATTATTTTGTCACAATAAAGTCTTGAAAGATTTTTGAGTTGTATCTAGTATTTGTTTTAAACTATCCCAAAATCTTAAGTAAGGACAAAGCAACCAGCAAAACTCAACATTAGAAAACAAGATCTCAAATTCTTTACATTGAACCTTATGTCAAGTTTTCTTTTTTTTTTTAATGTTTTTCCATACCTACCACTGCCTCCCTCTTCTCTGTTCCCACTCCTCTCCCAGCTTTCCCCAACTGCCCCTTCCAAACCATTCCTCTGACAGTAAGGACCCCCTAGATGACTCAATTCTGTCTAGCATATCTAGGTGTTTCTTCAAGTCCAGCTGAAGTGATGGAGGAGAAATTACATGAGCAAAGGGATTGATATCATGATGAGGAAACCCAGAGAGAGGGCTGACCAGAGCTATTGGGAGCTCACTATTACTGTATAGGGAAACATTATGGTTGGAACTAAATTCTCTGAATGCGCAAGACAGTCAAATGGAGTGGGCAGCTTGTGGAGCCCGCTGGTGAATGGACTGGCTTCTAAGAACCTATTCTCCAGAGAGAAACACCTTACTTATGCCAAGTTTTGGTGTCTACGCCTCATTCTCCTTTGGAACCTCAAAGCAGATGAATGGAATCAAATTTATCACCATTAAGGTGGCTTTCTTTCTTTTTTTACATTTGACATTTGGCTGCATTTTCTGTATTCTTCTCACACATTTAACTTTATGTCTAGGTGTATAGGTAGAGTTTTGTGTTGTATAGCAGGAGTTAGTAAAATCCTACATTTAAGAATTAATTTTTAAGCATAAATAGATAACATACAAAGTATTTCTTTGGGTGAAAACATAGAATTTTTTATGGAATATGTTGTTTAAAATAGGCCAAATTTGCTTACCTGTGTTTACTCTATTTCTCAGTATATATCAGAGAGAATGACTTATATGGGAGAAAATAATTGAAATAGGATGAGAAAAGCAGTTTTATTAAAATCACTACAAATTGAAAGGAAAATATTAAATGGAACATTGATAGCCTCATAATTTGGCTTTCATGTGTTATATTATTATTTTTACCAAAAGGTTATACAACGTTTTTTTTATGGTGTGTGTGTGTAGTGTATATATTTTGTTTGGATTATAAGATAGGGTATTGTCTGATAAGGTTAGAATTTTTCTAACATTTATCTAACAGAAAAAAAAAAGTGCATTTGTTAAGTAAATAAGACTAACTTACCTAGTATTTATATTCTTTAGCAATTTTTCATTGGATACAATGATTATATTTTTCTTCCATGTCATTAATGTTTACAGAAGGCAAGAGAATAACATTATAAAAATCAACATGCAAATATTCTGAGCCTTCAGTCATTGGGTTCAAATCAGCTATGCCTTCAAGGAATTTAACAAGAATTAGAATAAGACATTGTCCTCTGTTTTCTCTGAGTAGTCTTTGTTGGCTGTACACGGAAGACTGCCTTTGTTGTGAAATGGAGTATATATTGTGTATTTTGATAGGGATTTCCTAGCTGGGTAAGATGATTCTGCTGAACAAGTAGAAAGATTTATATTATAATGTGGCAATTGGGTCAAAGCAGACACCCTGGGTTAAATGGAATTTTTATAGCTTTGAGAGTTAATGCATGCTTTTTTTAAGATCATTGAATATAATACATATGCATTTTTGTGTGTATGTATTTACAGCTGGCATTTAAAATAAAACTTTATTTTCTATAAAATCTAATAATAGAACTTGTATTACATTTGGTAAAGCTGTGCAATTTATAGCTGGCTTAGGACATTATATTCATATATATATATATATATGCACAGAGGTTAAGTATCATGAAATCTCAAATTATACATTGACTCAAAATTAAATATTCAAAAAAATATATGTATGAGTTCTCTCTCTGTCTCAAAATTATTAATAACCATGGGGACCTAAAACCATATCAACAGAACTCACTTTAAACTAATTAAAAAGAATTCCAATTTAGAAATTAAAAAGCAAAACAAAGTCAAAACAAAAAAATAAAAAATTCACAAACATCTCAAGAGAAAAAGATAGAAATTTATTTACTAGGATATCTCATGGCTTCCTTTGCCTTCTGTATTTATGTCTATTATTATACTCATGTGCAAACATTTATATACAATACATATACATACAAACTAAAATTAAATAAAATAATACCTGTGTTTAGAATTGACATTTAAGAGGAAATAAATATTTTAAATATCATTGGAAGAGAAGTTGGAAATTAGAAATAGATGAAGAATTTCAACTTTAATATTTACTAATACACAACTATATGAATGCAAGAAAATAAGCATTTGTTTGTATGAATAAATGAGATTACCAGCCATTTTCTCTAACTGAGAATTAGGTTAACATGAAATATTAACTCTATACAATATGCCTGTAAATTTAGTTAATGCATTTTCTGTGGTTGTATGTGTATGGTGCCTACATGTATGTGGCCTACTGATGTGTTCACTGGTATGCACATTAGAGGCCATACCAGGACATTGGAAGACATTCATTATTCTCTGACTTATTGCCTTGAAACCTGAACTGGAAACTAGCTCTTTGGCTTGGGCTAGTTGGCAAACTATGCTTTAAATATTTACATGGCTCTGCTTCATAGCTCTGGGATTACAAGTACTTGTATTATCCTGAATCATTTACATTGGTGATGAGGATTTGAATACAGGTCCCCAGACTTTTATAGCAATAGCTCTTATCTACTGAATCATCCTCACAGTCCCATTGATTGCTTATAAGATAATACTATTAGAGATATAATTACTACTAATAAAATTTCATTATTTATTGCCAATATGAGTAGTTAGAAATGAGATTCATTTAAAATGCCCTTAATTTCCTAAATTATAATGGATTGTCCAGAGAAAGTGTTTCATATTAAAATATATTTAAATAAAGAATGAATTTATTAGAATTCCTAGAACATGCAAGGACCATCCTTAAACCCTTGGGGACTGGATCATTTAATTGTCTTCCAGTGTTGACTATGACAAAAATTTAGTCTATTTTAACCTTCAAACAAGAACAATTCAGGTAGCAATCTTATTTTACTTTGTAATATTTTTATCCATCTGCTCTGGAATGTATGCTATTTATTCACTTATTATTTCTATATAGCAAGTATTTTTTTTTGAGCTTGTAACTACATTTTCCTTTCCCTTTGCTTTCCCCTCATGTACCCTTTCCTACTTACTCAACACATAGCCTCTTTTTCTTTAGTGGTGTTTCATGTTAGGATTTCAAATGAAGCAAATATCTTGCAATTGGGTGTTTCTGAAAACAAAACAATAAAGTATAATCACACAATACTCCTTTGAAAGTTTAGAACTATGTGTATTTTTTCTAGTTGTAATTCAAAGTGAAACACCTCATTGCCTTTCAAAGGAAAAAGTTGAATTAAACTCAATGATAATTTTGCATGAACCAAGTCAATTTTAAAGGTCTCTCTTTGGTCACATAGAGCATAATTTAAAGGTTAAAAGTGTAAAAATAAAATGTTAAAATTCTTGCATTTAGAAACACTATAATTATTTCTCTTGATCTCTAATTTGAACTCATTCACTATAAAATAGTCTATTAAATATGTAATGAAAGCTGTAAAAATTACGGTATTTGTTTTGGTAAATACAGGCCTCATTGAATGGTATCTATTTTATGTAATTTTAACTGAAAATCAAAATACATTGTTGTATGTTGAAGGAAGTGATTTATAGCAAGATGATGTTGTATTTGTTTAGAAAAACAGGATGGTGGAAGGAAAAGAAATGAAGGGAGAGAGAGAAAGAGACAGAGGAAATTCCCCCCACACACACACCACACACACACACACACTCACACACACACAGGGGTATCCATGCATGTTGTAGCTCCTAGTGTCTGTCAGCTATCCCTTCATCAGGGGATAATGTACATGTTCCTCCTCTGCTATTTTTCTTTTACCTTTTTCTCCTTTGATGCTCTAGTAGCAGCTATGGAGGTAACCAGAGAGGACAGGAAAACATATTTCAGCTTCTGGATTGTTCTTATTTTGTGTTTTCAGGGAAGAAGTGACAAGGCAGATACTTGGTTGTTGTTTTTAACAAGCAGTCAGTAATTAAAAAGGGGCAAAAGTCTTATAGACTGTGAGGGTTAGTTTAAGAATGTGAAAGAAATTATTTTATAAAGGCACTGGGAAGCATTCATTAAAAAATAGTGATGATACCTCAACAAGGCATTATACAAAAGAACATTAAAAGATGCAAATGGTAGGCACTAGCAAATGTGAACATATAACCAGAGATTTTCTAGAAAGGGGAAATAGAATATGCTGTTATGGAGAGACAGGATGAGCGAGGAGATAAGTGAGAAAATATAGAGAGGGATAACTAAACTGAGGACCACTGAATGGGACATTTGAAAATTTATTTGTCAAATAAGTTTAAGATAGATATATACATATATGAAAGATATATAAATGAAGCTATCAAATACAGGAAAGACAGTGCCTCAGATATATAGAGTGTCCATGGGAATCACCGAATATTTAAGGTTATCACCAAAGCTGTGAGTTGCTCTCCACAAACTGATTGTAAGGGTCTATTGCTGAAAAAAACACTTAGCTGATTTTCTTCTTAAAACTGTCCCCTGGATTAAGTACAAAGCTCTTTGTAAAATCCCACAGTTCATCTCCATGAGCCTTATTGTCCCTCTGACATGAGCTACATTAAAGTATCCTGGCAATTATCTAGTTGTAGTTAGCTTTGCTTCTACAGTCAGTTGTTTACCTTTTTTTTAACTTCATTCATTCTCCTGCCTCCTTTATAACATGCAGGTGTACACATACACACACACACACACACACACACACACGTTAGTTAAGCACAAGATTCTTTTGAGAGAGTAGTCAGTATATCTCATGATTTCTGCTATTTCTGGTTTTTTTTTTTTTTGGCTATATAAAATAGCAAGCTGACTTGCCTTCACATTCTTGACTTAAATTTGCTCAGTAATGGACTATCATTTGGAATTATAAGTTTAAATAAAGTCTTTCTTTTTCTAATTCAATTTTGGCTAGATTAGGCAACAAAAATGAACCTAGAATACACCTTCCTTTAACACACCATCCACATACAATCTTACTTTTAATAAATAAGGTTTTAAAATTGTATGAAGTTTTCTTCCATGATGTGATGCTTTTTTTTTTCTTTTCTTTTTTTTTTAGCCTCTCTGGACAACTACATACCCTTTTCTAACTCATTTAAAATAGTCACATATTTTTCCAACATTAAAATTCTCTGGCAATTTGCCCATATCCTTAATCCAACAAGACAAAGTTAATGTCTCCACAGTTCTAAGTATATGTCTGTATGGATAGCATTGTATAGAACTATGTTAAATGAAAATAAATTCTACACATATTTTTAAGATGAGCTCAAATCCCCTAGAGAATGATATCTTCTTTGTCTATCTATCCGCAATAAAAAAGTATCTTGTCTGTTAAATGTCTACAAAGTGTGACATAAATAATGAATGACTAAATAGTGTGAAGGAAAGGAAGGTAGAAATGGAGGTTTACATTGTCAATAAAGCTTGGTTTGATTTTGAGAAAATAAAAACTGTTCATTATAGAATCATGAGAGTACTCCTTACAGACAAATAAAGAAGTTAATCTAAGTATATTTCTACCTAGAAAATAGTTTCCATTATATTATCCAACTTTCAAATGTAGAGGCTAAAAATAAATAAAAGGAAATGGTTTGTTACATTAGGAATAAACAGTTGAGATGCAGCAGAAAAGAGGAAGTGTTAGGGCATTGATGTAGAAAAGGACCTTCCAGTAGCTTTCACCTTCAAAAGTTATGCCAGCCTCCAATACAAGCAACCTAATTTAATTTTGTAGACTGTTCAGTATCAACGTTTTGACAGACTGTGAAATTTAAAATTTGAGCAGCTATCCTGACAATAACAGAAAGGCAGGGAAGCAATCTGATGTTAAAGTTATGTGATATATAACTTCTGGAAGCTTCTACAAGGAAAGTGTGCTTTGTATCCTACATAGGATACATTCTCCAAGCGCAATCATGTATCAGACAGAGTTTGCCAGAGAACAGAAATATCAGTAAAGCGCTTTTAGCATACATTTATTAGAAAGAACTAGATGGCCACTGCATTGCTTTCAAGTTCCTTATTAAGTGCAGCAAACAATAAATTAAACTTCACAAATAGGAAGGTGTAGTTAAGTCTTCTGGGGTCAGAAACCTAGTTGTTTTGTCAGAGGATGTAGTTGCCTAAAGAGCTTGGCTTAACCTTTTGTTTGAAGAATGTAATTGCATCATATTAGAATCAAGAGAAGGAGCCACATTTTCAATTGCAGGGATTTAGTTGAGAAAAGAATCTCAGGGATTCTGCTGAGAAAACACACACTAAATTCCTACCTTAGAAATCCCACTTGAATGTCCTGTCTATTGGTTAAAGGACTTCCTGCACTTCATAGGGCTATTAATGGGTGAGTTGCCCTCCATTTGTATTTTGTATTAGTGAGGCCCCAATTGCAACAGTGACTGCTTGATTATTCTCCATGATGTAGGCTATTGAAAAAACATCACTAGTTGTTGGAGCAGGCATAAAGGTGACCATGGAGAAGAATGTGGTAGCAGAAGAGAAGCTAGGCTTGGAAGTGAAGCAAATATACTGGTGGTAGGGAGTGCAAGCCTAGGATACAAGAGTATGCTAATTACAAAAGTATGTGCTAAATAACTCTATAGTGTTTTCCAAAGAGCTTAGATATTTTTTATTCTTTGAGTGGGAAAGCTAACCTTGTCAATCTTTGACTCTTCCATTGAAGATTTATAAGGCACTTTTTGCCACAGTGTCTTATATTTTAATATACAATTTGTCTTTTTGATTGAGAGATTCTCCACATCTTAGCAAGCAGTGAGCTGATGGCGTTTTGCTGATGAGGGTACTGAGATGAGAAAAGGTTAACTGGCTTGCTGGAGGTTATTCATCAATAGCTGGCAGAATATAGAATCAGGACATTTTGAAGACTCTTTCTGGAGATCTCAAAAAGTTCAGCATTGCATGTAGTTAAATTTAATTTTCCCCCTCTGTACCCTTGTGGTGAAATCCATAATTATCTTTGTGGCTTATAAAAAGAGAAATCTTAAGTGATTATAATATGCTTCCAAAATGTTTCTCATGGTTTACCAATATTTAATTATTTGATCATAAAAGTCTGCTCTATAAAATATACATATGAAAAATTCATGTATTGTACCAGGTTACATATTGTGCCAGGTTATATGATACTGATAGGGCTCGTCCATCTCAGTGGCCAATAGGAAACTTAGCAGAAGATTCAACATTTTCTTCTCAGAACACTTCAAGATCTTTGTGTTCAGATAAAATTATGAGTTTTAAGGGTTGAATGACTGACCAGAATGTGTCTATAATAAGCTATTCGGACACTATATTTCCAGAAGTCATGCCTCAAAATTACAGTTGAAAGAGTGGGTGTGTATGCCTGGACAGAGGGGAAAGGAAGCCTCCTCACTATTTGCACATATTTGAAAGACTCACAGAAAGGGAGTGGCAGAGTTTCGCTTGTCCCAGAAGTTTATAATTAGGCAGAAACTTAAAAGAGGCAGAAGTTGCCTTTAAATAGGATTTTGTTAACAATTAGAGCATTCTAATAATATAATGGAGTGCCTTGTGAGTTCAGGAAAATGAACAGGAACTTATTATTGAACACCTTGTATTTTCTAGGCACTGAGCCAAGTTTATATTTTTCAACTATAAAATACTTGAAAGAAAAATTAAAATGTCTAATGTATTGTAGGCAACCACTTGGCACTGGTTAATTCTTTCCCTAAGTGTTTCATCTGCGTGTATGTATGAATATGTATGTACATAACAATCCAATAGTAACCAACATCATCATTGATGTCAAAGTTTTATAGAGGAAGACTGAGTATTTTTTAAAGGCCTGGAAAGACAGGACAGTCTGGCTAAGAAATTAATGGACCTCTCTAGTTGCTGTGTATTGCCAATTGTTCCCACAGAAATTTGGTTTCTAATTCTTAAAAGGAAGCCTAGAGGATGAGGGGAAGACAGGAAAGGCCATGGTTTTGTCCACTAAAAAGAAGCTCTTCAGAAAACTCTATAACCCATGTATTCTTTCTGACTTGTGCTTTTCTAGGAGAGCAATGTTTTTCTGCAGCACATGGTCTATGTTCTATGGCTTCTAAAATGATGGCATTTCTGATGTTCCAGAGAAAGTTGCAGTAGTAAGTTTGTGAGAAGAGAGAACTTCTGGATTCTTCATTTTACCAAAATGTATCACTACATATTTCTTTAGGGTTCATCAGTTTGTGGCATTTCTTACTTAGGTCTTATTCCGCAAGGATTTGGAATGTTGTTAGTAAGATGTTGTATAGAGAATTCAGGCATGGCCCCTGTGCACACTCCTTATTTTCCTTTCTTTAAAGCCTCATTTCTTTGCACTCTAGGTCTCAGCAGTGTCTATTAAAATGTTAAGATGCTCTGGTGCTCTGTCTGTGGAGTGTTAAAGATTATTAATTGCTGTCTCAGATTTAGGTTTTATCTTGACTTCGGGGAGTTAACATTTGCTGATCTCCCCTTAATAACAGTTTTGTTTATTAGATTATGTCAGGGGATGTATCTTGATCTACCCTCTGAGCTCCGGACTTATTCTACATGGAAATCTCCTATAAGTCTTGCCTATGTTGTGTCTTACACTTACTTTCCTATAACATATATTCATGACTTACTTAGGTCATGGTACTCACCTGAAACCATTAGTGGAAAAGCAGAAAACCTAGATTTCATATTCTCAACCCAATGTGTAATCTAAGATAGACTTCTTTTAATAGATGCAAATTAAGCTGATGTTGTCTAGCTGCAGATGATATTAAACTGTCTTCATAACTGGCATGTCCTCATGCAACTATTGATTTTAATTCCTACTGTAGAAATATTTTTACATTAAATAATTGCATCTTAAAATCAAACTCGCTGTTGTCATAACAAGATAATTTTCATGTCTCCACCAATAAATATAAAATAATAAAACATCAATGCAAAGAAAGAGTAGGAAAGCCCAGTGTCAGATCCTAAAGAATTCATAGTTTCTGGATTTAAAAAAAAATGGATATCCACAAATTTAATTAGGAAGGAATTATCCACTTAAAACATTGTTAAAGAGTGAATATAACAGGAAAGCAGTCCTTTTGATGATACACAGTAGCCAATAAGCAAAAGGGGTCAGCAAACTCAGGAGGCATGATTCCTCAGTGGATAAGCTTGGAGCAGAGGGCATGCCTTCAAACCTTCAAACAGCCATGGAGGCAGGATTTATGGAAGACCAACTTGCTAGGAGTGACTGTGATTTTAAGAAATTAGGAGAAAGAATACAGCCCATGAGTAAGGTTTTGGAGGCTTTTGTAAGCCTTAATAATTTCACTAAACTTTACATTTTCAACCTTATTTTCATTTCAAATCAGTTAAGAATGAGAAAAAATAGTTTTATGCTGTTTCTAAACTTTAGTATTTCTTTTGCTGAACTATGAATAATCTATCCATGGCTGGATTTTTCTAGTAAAGATTGGTCAGTTTTTTGTAGGATGCATGCTTCATCATTTATTTGAAGCAGTCTCAAACTTTCCATCGAGAAGATTAGAAGCCTTTGATACAAAAATAAAAGAAATATTCTCTTAATTTACATAATTATTTGTTTAAAATTATTTTGACTTAAAAATAATTGTGTCAGTAAGACATTTTAGTGAAACCATGTCTGATCTTGTTCTTTCTTATAATTATTTAATTAAATTTATCTTAAACTAGGAATTACCATAAAATTTAAAATTATACATATTAATGGAATCATGTGATTTTTCATCTATCAGGTATAATACTATATTTAAATATGATAAAAATAAATATCTCCTAAACAATTATTATGTATACAAATTGATAGATTTGAATACATATAATCTTACTGTTATGCATATTGTCTCACTGTGTGCTCTTAATTTTGCTCATCCTGTAATTAGATTTTTATCAATTAATATGACCACACATTGAAATGTTCCTGTACTATATTTTAAAATTTCATTTTATTTCTGGCCCATAATGCCATTAATTCAAGGCCATACATTAATATTCTGTACATAACTTTCACATGTACAAAGTGCTGATTTTCTAATAGACTAACCAATCAGGCACTTGTCCCTTGGCCCTGTAACCAAATCCAGATAAACAAATAGTGATTAAAAATTGACTCACCCACACATCTCATATACTGCACTAAAATGTCAGCAGATTCTGGAATAAAATGATTAGCAATGCAAATGCCTCTCCAGTACCTGTGGTTTACAGTAAGCAGAATAAACAGAGCCCAGATCTCTTGAGAATAAAAAGCCTCCAAAACTGTTCTAATGACTCTTAAAGACTAAAGGCCTAGTTATCTAAATGCTTAAAAGATTCTTTGCATATACTCAAGGCTTCTGTTTCTCTGTAAAAATCCCCTTTTTACAATTATTTAAGACTTCATCACTCCAGGTTTTTACCTCTCATTTCATTTACATAGGCATTGCAATCATACATTTGATTGACCATTCCCTTGATCATCAGATGGGTACATTAGTGAATTTTTGTGGTTTGTGAAGTAGGTTTAGAGAATCTATACAGAAAATGAATAATCTTCTGACTTCATTTATAGGAAGATACTTTAGGAATATAAGTTCTCATTGAGAATAATTAAGGCTAAAGAAGACCATCAACCTAGAGACAAAGGAAAAATATATTGTTTCTACACCAAAGAAGTAGTATGGAAGGATAAGGTGACTTAAAGTATTACAGCAACATATGAGGCTTCTTACTAGGAACAGAAAAACTTTCAGGATTTTGTCCTCCATTTTCCCTTCATTATACTATCCTCCCATGTGTGGATGCTGATGATTGTATGGAGTTAATTGGGATAATAAACCATTTAGTGAAGGCAGCAACACTGTTAATTGGACCTACTGCAAACAGTAACCTTAGATTAGGCTACACAGTATACACACAGGCATATACACATAGCATTTTCATGTCAGTGAAAACTATCAGTGCATAATTTGTTGCTAGCAGTTTGCTTTAAAATGGAAATATCCACTTTTTTAAAAAAATCATCCATTTTCTAACAACTTTTTAAAGCTGTAGTATGTCTCTCTTATTACCTACATGCACAGATTTTCTGGAGATGAAATTCTTTTTGGTGACCATTATCTTTAAAATAGAACTGGCAAAGTATAGATACTGCCCTAACTGTAACTAACTTTTCTAACCCTCCCCAGATTTAGTGCTATGGCAATAAATCAAACACACGCACACACACACACACACACACACACACACACACACACACACACACAAACGGGGTTGGGTGGGGAATGGGTCTTTAAATTGTAATTATTGTATTCCCAACCTCCTAAAAGGAAAGAGAACCATACAGAGCTGTCTTCTGAAGTAGAATTCTAAATTGGCTTTGCCCTTGAGCTAAAACTAATATTTTGAGTGGAGCTTATAAGAAAGCAAGAACATATTTTTATGCCACTGGAGAAATCTTCACTTTTTATCTATGTCTGTTACATGCAGATTGGAAGTATACTATTATTTGAGTCTTGCTACCAAGGGCAGAAAAGGAGATGTGTGCCAAGACATTGATGACAGTAAGTAGTTCAAATGGGACATCCATCCTTGTGCACTATAGCTTTTATAAGTGGAAAATCATCTTTCACTATTTAAGAATATGTATCAGTAAATTTCTGAGTTTTTTTTAAAATTTCATTGAAAATGGATTCTTCTCTCATGCCGTATCTCCCTACCACAGTTTCTCCTCCTTCCCCCCCCCAGGTTCTCTCCTATCCCTCCTTCCCCCTAAACTCATGCCCCCTCTCATATCAAGGATAAACAAGGCAACCCAGTAAGAGGAAAAAAGAGTGCCAAGAACAGGCAAAAGGGTCAGTGGTACACCCACTCTCTCTGTTAGGAGTGCCACAAAAACACAAAGCTAATTGCCATCACATATATGCAGAGGAATTGGGGCAGAACATGAAGACCCCTGTGCTGGCTGCTTCAGTCTCTGTGAACCCATGCAATGCCTGCTGAGTTGATTTGGTAGACCATGTTCTCATGGTGTTTTCAGTCCCCTCTGACTCCTAAAGTCTTTCCTTCATCTCTTCTGAGAGAGCTTCCTGATCTCTGATGGTAGGGACCCAATTGAAGCCTCCAGTGTAGACTCTCTCTGCATAATGACTGCCTCAGGTCTCTGCGTCTGGTCCCTTTAGCACAGGAAGAAGCCTTTTTGATGATGAAGGGAGAACTCACCTATCTATGAGCATAGCAGACTATCATTAGGAATCATTACATTAATTGTTTTTTCTTTTATTAATTTATTGTTTTTGTTTGTGAGCAAACCATATGGAGGCCAAAGGACAGTCCCTAATGTTCCTCTGATACCACCATTTTTATTTTGTGAAATGGATCATACATTGATGAACTCTAGGCTAGGCTGGCTATCCATTGAGTCCCCACACTTGCCTCTTCAGCAATGAGCTTATAGGATGCACACAAGTCTATCTGCCTTTATAATGTAGCTGTAGGTCCTTCAACTTGTAGGGTATGTACTTTATAAGCTGAGATATTTTCTCACTCATGTTTTTTGAGTTGGTTATTACATACCACCTTAATAATTGACATGTACATTTCTGTTATCTGCGGTTAATTAAGAAATGTAGGTGCCGACTTCCTCTTCTTTTTTCCGACTGGAACCATGGAGGCTGTGCCGGAGAAGAAAAAGGTTCCTGCAAATGACAAGGAAAAGAAAAAGAAGGTGCCTTGCGTGCCAGAAACCCTTAAGAAAAAGCGAAGGAATTTCGCAGAGCTGAAGGTGAAGCGCCTTCGGAAGAAGATTGCCCTGAAGACCCTTCGAAAGGCAAGGAGGAAGCTTATCTATGAGAAGGTGAAGCATTACCACAAGGAATATAGGCAGATGTACCGGACTGAGATTCGGATGGCTAGGATGGCAAGGAAGGCTGGAAACTTCTACGTGCCTGCAGAGCCAAAGTTGGCATTTGTCATCAGGATCCGAGGTATCAATGGTGTAAGTCCAAAAGTCCGTAAGGTATTGCAGCTTCTCTATCTTTGTCAGATCTTCAATGGCACCTTTGTCAAGCTCAACAAGGCTTCAATTAACATGCTGAGGATTGTGGAACCATACATTGCATGGTGGTATCCCATCCTGAAGTCAGTAAATGAGCTCATCTACAAACGAGGCTATGGCAAAATCAGTAAGAAGAGAATTGCCTTGACAGATAATTCCTTGATTGCTCGGTCTCTGGGTAAATATGGCATCATCTGCATGGAAGATCTAATTCATGAGATCTATACAATTGGAAAACACTTCAAGGAAGCCAGTAACTTCCTGTGGCCCTTCAAATTATCCTCTCCTCGAGGTGGAATGAAGAAAAAGAAAACTCACTTTGTGGAAGGTGGAGATGCTGGCAACAGGGAAGACCAGATAAACAGGCTTATTAGACAGATGAACTAAGGTGCTGCCCATGGTATTTTTGTAATCTGGTCAGTTAATAAACAGTCACAGCTTGACAAAAAAAGAAAGAAATGTATTCTGAATGTGAAGTGAACCTTCCTGGTTAAGAATTGATTTGAATACTACAATTGGAATATAAATAATTAAATGGTTTAAGTTTCCATAAGTGTATTCATGATTAATGTGGCTTCAAAGAACTGCACTATACTCTATCCCTAGATATTCTAGTTCTTCATCATTGCTGCTGAACCTAAAAGTTATTTCTCATGCCCTCAAAGTTAAAGGATAATCATATAAAGAGAAGGTTAATCTGGTGAAGGGCAAATTTTCTTGCCTAAATATTCACATTCTTGATATTATTTTTGAACATACATTAAGTGTGTTATGTCTTCACACCAGATGTAAGTATCATATTATATCCCAGAGATATTGGAAAAGAAAATAAGACCACTTTTTATATCAATGCCAAGGGCTAGGTATATCACTGAAAATCAACCATTCATTTCAAAATACCTATGAAGCAGCTCACTGGTGTCAAAGTGAAGTTTTATTTTCCTCAGAATAATCACAGATGCATGGTCATCCTGAATCTTATGCTGTACTTCCTCCTGAAACCTCTTAAAGAAGTAAGAGCGACAAGACAGACATGTTTGCTGTGTTAACCCCACTGTGATGATGGGGGGCATCAAATTGTCTACACTGAGAATCTTCTTACAAATTTACTGGAAACACTGTGGGCTTGATATTTACACTGTTTTAAGGTGAAACGGGTCCTCTAAAAGTCACAGAATGTAAATCAGTGAAGGGGATTTAAATGAGCCTGTGGGGAGAGGAGAGCTTTGGTTTCAAGGCAGGTGTTTCTCGGAGCCAAGCTTGGAGACAGTGGTCTCAACACTCTCTATGCTCTACCTACTGTGTGATTCTTCTGATGATCATAATGTCTCTCCAATGCCTATTGCTACAAAGTGTTTAAATACAGGCATATTCTTACTAAACAAATCAGAACATCCCTCACTCCATCTCTATGTTGAGCAAATATCTGTCTCGGTTTCCTCAAGCTCACCTACCACAGGATGGTATAGTATCTTTGCTGCTGAAGCACTCACTGACTCCAACAGCGTTAATTCTATTAACTTCAAGAAAACACATACTAATTTTCTAGTGAATTTTGTGGTACATTTTATGTTAATTTGCCAAACATTATTTATTGGGACACTTGACATTACTGATCTATTTTTAGCAATTTGGGTACACTTTTTGTTTGTTTGTTTTTCTACTTACTTTCCATCTCCTGTTCTCCACATCCTTAAGTACTTTTTTAGCCATCTTTTCTTTTCTTTTTTCTTTTTTTTCTGATTCAGCATTTATATCTTACCAATGCACTGTATTACACCTTTGCTTGCTGTAATTATGGAGCACATACTCTCTGGGTAATTCAAGCCTGTTTACACTACTCTATTTAATAGCTGTCTACCTTTACAGTCAGAATAATCACTTTCTTTCATCACTCTATCAGTGATCAGTCTTTGTTCAGATTTGCTCCATTGTGAACCAAATATTATTTTCCAGAGACAGTTTCCTTCTGGAACTCCTGTATCCATTTCCTTCAGTCTCAGATTCTGTCTAATCTTCACTTCAATGCATCCTAAGTGGGGAGGAAGAAAGCAGATATTTTAAAACCTCAGACAGATACACAGGATAAAGACTCATCTTAACTGTTAGGTTCAGAAATTGCAATGTGTGGGCACTTGACCCTGTTGCTTTGGACCTGTAGCAAAACTGTGTAACATTACAGGAGTATGGCAAAGAAGACATGCTCACCTTTAATGACTAACAGAGAAATGGGCTGAGCAAGGGTTACAGTATACCTGTCATAGACACACCAACACTGACACAACCTCCTTGTGTTAGGCTGTACCTTCTAAAAATTTCACCACTCCTAAGAGCAAAGCTGGCAGGAACCAAACCTTCAGCACCTGCTCATTTGGGAGACATTCCAAAATCAAATACAGCAAGTGAGCACACTATTCATGGAGAAGTAAAAGTCTGACAATTGCTGGAGGGACATAGGCAAAGGAATCAGAGTTGGATGCTGGTATTTAAGATCCCAACTGAATAGAATCATAGGTATGTTCATTGTTTGCATCCCCAGTCAGCAAATCTTCTTTATTCAATGTTACTTTGTTCTTTTTGCTTTATTGTTCAAGCCAAAGGCTTATTTTGTAGGATGCTAAATGTAGAGCCCACAACCATACAATACAAAGTTTGGTGTGATATGGTTAGCAGCTAGATACTGAATGAAACATGTACACCATGAGTGGAAACTTTATTCACTCATCCAAACAAATGTCAGGATATTTGACAACTTTAAGTCACCACTTTCTCTTGGCTTTGGAGAACAAAATGGTCCTTTGAACTTTGTATTAGCCCTGAGATGAGGTTGTCTGTGCTCAGTATTAACTGATATGAACCCGCTACTTAATATTCTCACCAAATTATTTTAGGATAACTTATACCTACAATGCATTGTTTTTGTATTTTAACATTTAGCTTATGACTTGTTTCACATGAAAGCTTCACTGCTTACAGCCAACCAAGCCTGTAAACTCGAGGGTTTCCAAAACATTTCATTCCCTAATTTCTGTCTCTTTTGTAACATTCTGTTGACTGGTGTCATGAGCGCTTAATTTTTAGTACATATCTACATCCAAGATCCTTTCTTTTAAAGGTAACTGGTTTTCTTTTAGAAATTACATTTTTTTTCCAAACTGTACACCCTTCATTGTCTAATTCTTCTCTTTCCCCTGTCCTCATATATTTTAGATATTGTCAAAATATTATGAGGTCTGGAAATATATTTCTATTCCCTTCATGAGATACTGCCATTAGATCAGAAGTTCACTTACTTTGGGGAAGTTTACTCAGAAATACTCTGTACTTTGAGATCTGCACAGATTCTAATTAAAACCACTGCAATAGTAGTTGTGTCACAGGCTTTATTCTCTTTTCTGTGATTTCTGTCACAGAACCATTAATATTCTACTGGTTTTGTATTTCCCTCACACTTAATTCCAAATCAATCCTACAACTTTTATGCTTTCTGTGGGGCTTTAGGGAATCTTTTCAAATCCTAGAATTTTCTGAAATTTGCCCATCAGAAATTATCAGCTCCTTTATGAATTCCTTAGAAATGGATCCCAGGAGAGAACTTGGCATCTAGCAAATCTGATAGGAAGAAGTTTAATAAAAACAGTGTCCTAAGTGAGGGAATAACACAAGGGTTGTTTTGAAAGCTGCACATCTCTGGTGCATAGAGAAACTCAAAGCCAAATGTCAATTGCTTTCAGTACCTTAAATATACCTCCAATTAGAACTCTAGAAATCTTCCTGATTATTATTCTCAGGCTGATTTCTGCAAGGCAAAAATCATGGTGAGTGAGGCAGTGGATACATGGATTCTATGGGAGGAAGATGGTCCTTGTTTCCTATTAATATTGCCTCTGAGGTTTATGTAGAAGAGATACAAGAAAATTGCTGAAGCATTTTTTGGGTTGTAGAATTCTATATAGCTTTCAGTTCTATTTTCTGGTTCATTTAAATAAAATGGAAATAGTCAACATAACTTTATTTTATAATAATTTAATGACAGACCTTTGTGCATGGCCATATTTTTCTTCATAAAAAGCTTTATGTAAGAACTAGCAAATCTTATTTTTCAATTACCAATTTGTAATTGGACCATGATATGCAACAGTGTGGTAAATTCCTTAGTTTATTTTCTGGGGAAAATAATTGATTTTTGTCTTATCTATTAGAAAATTAGTTACCTACAATATTTACTAACAACAAATTCTTTATCATGCAAAAGCAATCAAAGGATACAATAATAAAAATATTTCCATTATTACATACTACTGTATTATAAAGTGGTAACCATCATCTTCCTCACCTAATGTAAAAAGAAATCATAGTAAAACCAAGGACCATACCTTGACCTACCCTTCAACTCATGTGTGATCAAGTCAAGATTCCATGCAGGTCAGATAGCTCCATGGTATTTATTCTTAATTTTTTTTTGTGTTACTTTAACACACACACATGAACACATACTCATACAGGGACACACATACACATACACACATGATGCACTTCTTTCAAACCTCAGAGTTATGCAATAGCTGGGTCTGTAGATTTGATTAGGTTGATAGTGGACATTCTTGATTCTACTCTTATTTCTTTTGCCCACATGAATGGAGAAAAGTAATTGTCACATAATTCTCCTCTATTAAAAAGGACAGTAATAATATGTACCTCACAGGGCTTTCATTACGTTTAAATGACCAAATATATTCAAGGGCATATAGTGTGGTCTTAAGTACTTGATAAGCAGATTCTTAAGTGTCACACTTTTATCCTTACATAAGTCCTTCTGAAGGACATCATTTCAGTGGTGTTTGCCCTGTAAGAGATTTCATTTGAAAATTCTCCCTCCTGCTTATAGCATGAACTATACAAGAATCTTTATGAAGAATTGTCACCTAGATCCACAGGTTTTACTTGAAAAATCTGAAGATGAAAAAATATGCTAACTCTTTACAATCTGTCTTATTGGGGTTTCCCTTTATGTCATAAGTAAATTTAATGTTTACTAATACTTTAGAATTATGAGAAAGCTTCATTCACCATATATAGCCTATTGAATCAGCACATAGTGTGAAAAGTATGGAAAGCATACTTGGTATGAAAAGCAGATCACAAGTTATATTTTATTTTATGTTATTATTATCACTTAGAAGCCTATTTGTCTTCTAATAAGAGACAGAAAGGGGGTGGGTTCAGATGAGAGAGGAGATCAGGGAGATCTGGAAGGGACAGAGAGATGTGAAACCATAATTGGGTATATCATGTAAGGAAAGCTGTGGTGAAAAAGATCATATTCATGTGCTTGTATATTGAAATGAATTTTGAAATTTTCCTCCTGGAAACTGTATGGTTTCCCTAAGCAATGAGTCTGCTGGTTTATGAAGAGAGAAATATCAGAAAAAAAAATGCCTCTAATCTCTTCAACTTTTGATGCTACATGCTTTGGTGAGTTTGCAGCCAGAAGCACCATAAGGTGAACTCCTTCAGAATAAATTTTATATGCAGGAAGAAGAAAGTATTTTATTTGTAAACCCATAACCTTTTATTTATAAGCAATGAACAGGACCAACATTTAACACAGCACTGTAATATATGACATATAAATGGGATTTTGATTTTATGTGACTGCTATCCCATGCTGCAGTTATAGTGACATTTTAATCAAACAAATTAACATATTCTTCATAAATGACTTTATATTGCATACATGAAATGATCAAAACTATACAGTTTAGGGAGAAAATGTGTCCACAAGTACTAGTCAGTAACACTATACCTGAGTCTAAGAGTTGTGATCAATGTCACAAGGTCACAGAGGCTCCTGAGTTGAAGTTCAAATAAAGTGAGGATCCCATGTGGGTCTGTCACACAATAAAGAAACAAACAGACACCAGGGGATCAACCATGGCATCATCAATGTTTCTTCACTGATCTGAAATTAGGCCATTGTCTGGAGTTCTGAGTTAGTCACTTGATACATTTTGATTTGCCTCATTAACATTTAAAATATGCTTTGAAGTTTTTTATTATAAAAATAAAGCAAGTTCATTATTAAAAAGAGGACAAATGAATAGACAAAATATTTTTAAAATGATGTTTATATCTAGGCTTTGAGAATTTCATTACAATGTGTTCTGATCATATTTGTTCCCTTCTCCTAGATCCTCTCAGAACTTCAATCACCTTCTTACCCATTTTCAACTTAGATACGGTTCATATATTTCATGGGTTTATTATAGTCTGCCTCTTCCTCTGTGTTTTTAAAAAATATATTAACCAATGCTTTGAAATTGCAAAAAAAAAAAAAAAAATTTACAGCACTAGGTTTTTAAAACTTTGGTCTCTTTTGGACAGTCCTATTTGCCTGAATATGGGATACTATTTCACGGGATCCAGAGATGCTAGAAAAAGGCAGTGGTATAAGACTTCAAGTCAGTTTTACCCCTCCAGGAACAATATTACTAGGTATTTAGTTAAAAGTACCTAACATGAGCCTAGGCATATGTAGGAGAAGAGAATCCCAACTGAGGGATGAACTGTGTTAGATTGGCTTGTGGGCATGTCTGTTGGCCATTATCATGACTGGTGATTTAGGTGGATGCCTAGCTGACTGCAGGTGATCCCACTCCTGTTCAGGTGGGTCTGGACTGTATAAAAAAGGATTTTTGAGCATGCCTAGAGCACACCTGTGGGCAGTGTTCTTCAATGGTCTCTGGTTCCAGTTTCCACTTGTCTTACCACCTTAACTTCTCTCAGTAATTGGTTGTGTCAGGAAACTTTAAGCCAAATAAAACATTTGGGTGTTTTTTTTCCCTTCCAAGTTTCTTTGGGTCCATGATTTATCACAGCCATAGAAAGCAGACTAGGACAGAATCTCTTTTTTAAAAGCCAGTGATGGGTGGATAACGGACTGATGGTTTAAAACTTCTGATATATCCTTCCCAATAGAAACATTGGCTCCTATGTTTACGGTTAGATTACATAACCTTATACTGGGAAGAGTCATGTTATGATTATATACTTGAATTTTGTAAAGATATGTATATTTACCACTTCCTTTGGTCTTAACATGACTATGTTCCCCTCTATTTTATCTTTATGGCTTCTCTTCTTTATTCTCAAAGAAAACACAATTACTCTGTATGTTGTGATTTACTTTATTTTAGATGCTAAATAAATATTTTGAGTGTATAATTATTATAAGACCTAGCTGGGTGCTAAGTAGAATAATCTGTGTGTGTGTGTGTGTGTGTGTGTGTGTGTGTGTGTGTGTGTGTGTGTTTGCCCTCAGCATAGGCTGTATAGAATGTGGTTCCTTCATGGGTACTACTTATCTTAGTTTTTCAGGCAGGGTCTTTCACTGTGACTGAACTTGCTGATTAGATTAAACTGAATTTCTCAATAAGCAGTAAGGATTCTCCTCTATCTTTCCCCAGTGACTATGGGCACATGTAGTTGTGCAAGGCTCTTTGATGTGGCTGCTGGGGATGAAGATGAGTCCTCTTGTGCCTAGAAAGCACTTTACCAGAGAGGATAACATTCCAGCCCTGATTAGTATATATTAAAGTTAAATAGTCATACTAAAAGTGTGGGGATAACCATGACATCATAATATATACATAGTATTAATTTAAAGGAGGTTTTTCAGAAAGGAAATAGTGTATGTGATGCCCAATAGCTAATTTTAATCACTGAAAGAAATCTCCCAAAATTACGGAAAGAAAAGAAAAAACAGCTGGTACAAACCAGAAGGTTTGAACCACATGGTCTTGAGATGCAACCAGTGCATTAGATATTGGTCTTAATTGTTGCTAAGTAGTGAATATAATTATAAAGCATGTGTATTACTGCTCTGTGAGCACTTGAGTTTGTTATTCCATGGAGAGAAGAGAATCAGTTTACAGGTATTTTCAGCAAACTTCTCAATAAGATGCTTCTACAGCTAGGACAGCTTAAGTTTTTTTATTACTGAAGTTAGAGAGTTCTGGGGGCTGTTTAATGCTAGAAGCCTCTGGAGGAATTTTTCAGAAGAAGCTTCTGTCTTGGGGATATATAGAATTATTAAAATTGCCATGCATCAAAAAGATTTCAACGAATATAATATAAAGGATTGAATAGCTAATGTAATAGCCTTGATTACAAATATAGCCTTATGAAATGAATATGTCTTGTATATTGCAATGCATTTTATTTATGTTTCTTGAAGGTTTTATCATTACTGCAGAGTTTATTGGTTTTATCTGCTGAGAAGTAAATCGAAGCTCATGACTTCTGGATTGACTACTGTTTTCCAGATTGACGGTGATCTGATGGTTTCATTCATTTGTGTGCTGCTTCCAAAAGTGCTGACAGCTGCAAAGAGAGCTAACACATTGGACCAGACAGCCGAGCAAGCAGACTTTTCATAGAAAAGTTCTAGTAGACATTCAATAGGCAGATCTTTTATGAATTTGCTCTAAGCAATCTACTCTCAAAAAAAAAGGTATTTCAGAGCAATTAAAATATTCACCCGGCATAAGTTTATAAGATGTACTTTCTTTCATGCAGATAAAAAAAGTATAAAACCATATTCCCAAACTTGAATATAGAGGCAGTACAAGAAGTAAGATTAAAAACTAATGACTAATTGCCAATTCAAACCTTGGCTAATTTTTCGCTGGGTTTCCTGTTTCCAAAGTGTGAAATAGAATCTTAACTAGTCATTTGATTTGTATGCTGTTCTTTATAACTCCAATTTCATTAAATGCTTCTATGATAAAATTAGTCATTAAAATGTGGCTTTAAAAGTTAATTTAAATGTGAAATCAGGTCAGTGTTTATATACAGTTATCAGCCTATAATTTCTTTATCTATTTGTTTTTCTTTACAGAATTAATATTCATGTAGGCTTGTAGTGGCAAAGGAACACCATTTTATTGTTCTTATTTCAGAATCATAATTTTTAATTAAACAGATTCAGGACTTGACAAGCATTTTTTTAAATTATCTTTAAAATCTCTACTCAATAATGTTGACAATGCACCATGATCCTTCATATTCCTTCTGATTAAAGGAATGCAAATTTAAATTTTAATAGTATTACCATAGAATGGCCCTTATAGGACTTATTAGATCATTTAATGATTCTAAACATTCCCTCTTATGTAAATACTCAATGTTAGTTAAAAAAAAAAGAAAGAAATCTGACTGAATCAAATGCTTTAATTTGGTTTTCTTAGAAGCCAGAACACTATAAGTAGTCACATATTCCTATAGTATCTAAGAAATTTATTAAGTAATACTTTACAGGGTTACTATTGAAATGAGATAGCTTGGTATAAAGAATTCTGTTCCCATTTTGTTCTTTATAGAATTTAGTAAATGCCTGTAGTTTTATTACTAGATTAACCCCAGATGTCTATAATACATCAATATGATTTTATGTCAAGGTAATTCATACAGGGGGACTAATTAAACATTTGTATGGGTTAGATATGTCATTAACCTTGGAGTTTAAACTGCTGTCCATAGTGGACAGTATTTTTGCTCACAAGAAACTCAAATTTCAGAAGAAACTGGAATGATCATAATGAAAAATATCAACAAAGAATGTGAAAAGATGTGTGTAGTGCACTCCTGGCTGTGCAGAGGACAGAGAAGAACATCAGTTTCTGTGTTCTACCATAATACACATCATTCTGTGTGGAGAAGAGAGAGTGACTGGAAGGAGTGGGAGGGGAAAGGGTGCTTTAACAATGATATATATGGGTAAAAATATGAATTTATTCATAGTAAAATAAATAAAATAAAAAATCACATCATTCTGTAGTGATGAGCGCTCTCCCTGGCCATGGAGCATGCCTCAGTTGTCCTCTTGTCTGTCAAGACCCACCCAACTTCCAAGCTATAGAATTACAAGTGTGTGGGGCATTATAGATCTTGAGTGGTGGGGCTTTGAACTCATGTCCTCATGTTTATGCACCAAATGATCTTACTGATGAGTCACTGCCCCATCTCTAGGAAAATGTTTCACAGTCTGAATTGCATGTTAAAGGATAAAGTACTAGAAGTTTAATGGTCCACATAGTTAGACTGAGAAGAACAAGGGTAGGTCTCTGGAAGGTTTGTATATATACTCCTGCTGGAATATCAGGGAGGAAATAGTACAAAGATCTCACTCAGAGGGACCTAGAAACAAACACAGAATACTCAGGTTGGAGTGGCCTGAGATTTTCCAAGTAGGCAAATGGATTTGATAAGTGCATTCTTTAATTTTTCTTGTGTTTTCACGTCTGCTTGTGTGTACTTGTGTGCATGTTCCTGTATGTATGTACCTCTTGGTGAGTGTGTATGTGAAAGCCAGAATACAACTCTGGGTGTTTTTCTTAGGAATGATGTCCACCTCATTGGAAATACTGAAATTAATTGGCCAGGAATGAATAGACAAATTGTGCTAGTTTGGCTAGCCATGGAGACTCAGAAATCTGCTTGCCTCAGCTTCCCCGGTGCTAGGATTGAAGTCTCTGCCACTGTACCTGGCATGTTTGCATGGTTACTGAGGATAGGGTTCTTCTGCTGGCAATGGAGTATTTCATGAGCTGAGGCATCCCTGAGCCCATTTAGGCTGGATTTTGTAAAAAGAAAACGTTATGTTAATTGTAACAAGAAAGGAAAATAACTGGATTTATACTTCAAAAAGATAATCCTTGCTATTTGCACCATACTCACAGGCAGGGTTGCATTAGGAATTCAATACTTGGCAAGTGGTTGTCACGAATCAGATGTGTGAGTTTCTAAGCATGAAAAAAGTCTTCTCAAACACATACATACAAACAGTAACATATTTGCGAAATCATCTAAGAAGCCTCAGACTCTATGGTTTTGATCTCAATTACATTTGCTCTTTTCTTTGTTATATACTGTTTTGCAAAATATTAACAGTAAGCTAAGAAAACAAACAAAATCCTTGGAAATTTTTCACAACTTTTTCTTTAATTAATGATTTCAGATTCTTATATGCAAAAGCTCTTGAATTATTGCACAACTTGCAGCTTTATATTCTGCATTATATACTGCACAAAAGACAAAAATGTTTACAGAGTTGAAAAACAAAAGTTAAAGTTGCATGATAAACTTAATTAAGGTAAAACCCAACTTACATTTGAATGTTAAGGATCAATATAGATTCAGTCACAAAAAAATACAGAAAACAAATTATTAATTTTTGTTACCTGATACTCACAAAACACATCTTTAAAATATTTTGATCTGATCCCTTAGTCTATAATGTTAATTGACTCATCAGGATATTCTTACTGATGTAGACTTAAACTATTTGTCTTATGTAGAGAAAGAATGCAATAATTATTTTCAGGGACTAAAGATACCAGTTGAAATAATACATACTTTTTGATTTTGAGAAAACTAAACCAAACCAAACCAAAACAAAAACAGAAAAAAGAAAAACTAAAAGGCAGGTTAATCACTGGCCATATTTCCCAGCTAAAGAAACTGGTTTATGACAACAGTGTGCTCCTGAAGAAATTCTTGACGGCACTATGCAGCTCCTTTGTGGAGCTCACAAAATTATGCTGTGTTATTGAAAGTAATCTGCAATGCTTTAGATATAAAATTATATTTTCTGCATATTACAAAATGTGCCTTCCTTTGAATAAATTCAGGAATTTTTTTTTTATTCTGGCACAATAAATTTTCTAACACCTAGATATTTTCACTTGATCTCTAAATTTATCATTTTTCATTAGTCATCTGTAGGTATATTGTAGCAATAATTGAATTTTGTGTATTGTTGTCTATATTTACAGAGTCATTTAGGTAATATTCAGGATGCATAGTACTATTCTATTACTAGAAACTAATTTTAAGTTATTCTTAGGGTTTTTTCTCTCTTTCTTTTTTTATTATGAATAAAGTCACATTTTCTATCCGTATATATCCTTATTCAAACTCTCTTCCTTGTCCCATCCCCTCCAGTCACTCTCTCTTCTCCACATCTCCCCATCTCCTCCCCAGCATGGGCAGGAGGTCCCAAGGTCCCAATATTGCTCAGTTCAGCATCCACTCCTGGCAGATCCAGTTTCCTTACCCCAACATCAAGACTGAGTCAGGTGTTCCTCTAGAAGGAGTGAGATCCAAGGTTCCACTCCCAGGTGCTTCAGATCCAAAGCTGTTCAGGGGTTGGGGTTTGCAGCTTTGACATTCTTTGCTTTTTGCTTATTTTGTTTAGAGTCCACTAATGAGTGAGTACATCCCTGCTTATCCTTCTCGGTTTGTGATTCCTTGCTCAGGAGGATAATCTCCAAATCTATCTATTTGCCTGCAAATTTTGGGATATCATTTTTTCTTACTGCTGAGCAGTACTCCACTGTGTAGATGTACCACAGTTTGATAATCTATTCCTCAGTTGAGGGTCATCTAGGTTGCTTCCAGGTTCTTGCTATTACGAATAATGCTGCTATGAACATAGTTGAGCTAATGCCTTTGGAGTGCGAATGTTCATCTTTTGGGTATACACCTAGAAGTGATATTGCTGGATCCTTGGGGAGATTGATTCCCAGTTTTCTGAGAAATGGCCACACTGTATTCCAGAGTGGCTCAACAAGCTTACACTCTCACCAAAAATTCTCAAATTTTTAACTGAAGTATTAAGAGAACAAAAGGAGATTAAGGGGATACAAATTGGAAAAGCAGAAGTAAAACTATCTCTATTTGCAGATGATGTGATTGTATACATAAGTGACCCGCAAAATTCTACCAGGGAACTCCTACAGCTGATTAACACCTTCAGCAATGTAGCAGGATACAAGATTAACTCAAAGAAATCAGTAGCCCTTCTATACACTAAAGATAAAAGGGCTTAAAAAAATAAGGGAAACATCACCTTTTATAATAGCTGCAAATATCATTAAATACCTTGGAATAACTATAACCAAAGAAGTAACAGATCTATTTGACAAAAATTTTAAGTCACTGAAGAAAGAAATATTAGAGGATATCAGAAAATGGAAAGATCTCCCATGTTCATGGACAGGTAGGATCAACATAGTAAAAATGGCAATTCTTCCAAAAGCAATCTACAGATTCAATGCACTGCCCATCAAAATCCCAATACAATATTTTATGGACCTTGAAAGAACAATACTCAACTTCATTTGGAATAACAGGAAAGCTAGGATTGCCAAAACAATTTTGCTCAACAAAAGAAACTCAGGAGGCATCACTATCCCTGAGTTCAAGTTATACTATAGAGCTACAGTAATAAATACAGCCTGGTACTGGCGTGAAAACAGACTTGTGGATCAATGGAATAGAATTGAGGATCTGGGCATTAACCCAAAAACCTAAGAACACCTGATCTTCGACAAAGAGGCCCAAAATATTCAATGGAAAAAAGATAGTATCTTTAACAAATGGTGTTGGCATAGCTGATTGTTAGTGTGTAGAAAAATGCAAATAGATCCAAGCCTGTCACCCTGCACAAAACTCAAATCCAAGTGGATCAAATAACTCAACATAAACCCAGCCACTCTTGATAGAAAAGAAAGTGGGAAATACTCTCCAATGAATTGGTACAGTTGTAAATATAACACCAGTGGCGCAGACACTAAGAACAAAAATCAATACATGAGACCTCTTGAAACTGAGAAGCTTCTGTAAAGCCAAGGACACTGTCAATAGGACAAAACAACATTCTTAGGGTTAGGGTTGCTAACCTATTAGCAAAGAAATGCTTCCAATTTCAAAATATTTTTTAAATATTCTTTGCCCAGATTGAGAGTGATTTCATGGGAAGGGTCAAAGATATGGATTCAAAGAGAATAGAATGAGAATAGATATTCCCCTTAAAATTTGCTGCTGCTATGATTTTTCTAATTCTGTGCTAAACAATGTAAGATGAAAATGTCTTTAGTGGGTTAATGGTCTTGCTATAGTAATAAAATGTGAACAGCCTAATTGAGAAAGGGCTAATTTTACTCCCAGTTTCTGAGATTCATTGCAACATGACAGAGAAGATATGGAGTAAATATGTTCACATCACAGTTGACAGGAAACAGAGTAGAGAAGTTACAGGAAGGAGCTTGGACAAGATATAGAACCCAAGAGCATGCATTCCAGTCAGGTATCTCCATCTCTAGTTCTGTATCTCAATAGAATATTAAAATTTGATTCTCTCAATATATCAGACATCTCAGAATGTTACCACCCTGGAAGTGCCCTCAAAGGAATATCCAAAGGGGTAACTGCCTGTCACCTAGATGTTTCTCAATTTTATCAATTAGATAATCAAAACTTCAGCATGCCTTTATTCATAAATTTACTTAAAATAAAGAACCTTGGTCGACTATTTTGAAACAAATCTGGCAATCATTGAGATATTTCAAGGTGTTTGAAATAGGCATTATAAAATCCCCATGAGGTATGCTCCTTTTATTTGTTTGACACTCTCCTTCCTGATAACCACCACAGTCTTGCTTCCTAAAGAAAATATGAGTTTTTCTTGAACAAAAGCGTAGAAACTAAGGAGAAGTAGGGCACTGGGCCTAATACTCTAAACTCTCACACAAGACCTACCAGCCAGGGTTTCAATCCCATTTTCAATATTCCTTGGCTCCATGACACTTTCAAGTATGACATATATGCAAGTCCCCATCTCATGATAGTTGAATGTGCTTATAAGAACTCCTGGCATAGTGACCTCTTCAAAGTCCTGCTTTGATGATGCTGTTTAATCTTGATGATAAACATAGTAAAACTACACCTACCTACAGATGATTTAGAAAGTCAATAATTCCCTACTGTAAGTTGCTTATAACAGAAAGCTACTTACTATTCATTAAATTATTTATTAACCTTTTAATTTTGTTACTTATTTCACCTTCACATATTACAATAGAGTTTACATTGCTATATTTTTTCAATCTACTTAGCTGGAGAGATCTTCACTCATTCCTGCCTCAGAAATGTAAAGTAGTGAAACAATTGACCCAAATGAGATTTTTAACAGCTGAGTGTCAAGCATGTTTATTCAGGTCTTTAAAGACATTGTACCAAATGTTCCTCACAGTAGATCTATGAAGTAGTATAACTTATAGTGTTAAACATGTGAAGATACTGAAATTTAGAGAAGTTAAACAAATGGTTTAAGGTCATGAGTAGGAGCCTAAATATTTGACCGTTATAACATATATATGACCTTCATTTACCTGATAATGTAGAGTTGTATAAGAATGTCGATTCAAGAAATGTACAGAAGCATATTAAGAAACAGCAAGCCATTGGAAGGAGGAGAACAGCCCAAGCAAATACTTGGATCTATGAATAAGAAACTAGTCTCCAGAACCCTCAATTTGGAACTCTTTGTGAGAGGGCAAATTTTCACCTCTCAAGCTGTGTGGATTGTATGGAGTGCTGGGATGCTGGAAAAACCACAAAGAAACCCAGCTGAGTGAGAACTGTTAATAGATTTTATTAATTCACAACACATTTGTTAAGCACTTACTACATGCCAGGAACCATGATGATGTGGTATGGTAACAAATCATGATCAAAAATTAGAACTACAGAATGTCATTAAAGATTGGTGACATTAGTCACATTATCACAAGTGGTGTTCATTGGTTTGTGTACATTTATTTACATGGTCTACTTATGTCAGCACAAATCATTTGTGTTTCTAATATATTTGCTTTTATTTGAAAATTTTCTGTTGTATTTGTTAGCCAGGTAGAACAAATACTGTGAATTGATTTAGTGAACTGAACGTTAGTAATGGCTCCTAGACATTTATATGTAGTGAGAATACCATAATCAATGATCTGATATACAAATTCTGTCTATTGAAGTTTGCAGTCCCAACAATTAACAAAGAATTATCTTAAGACACCAATGCTCTATATCCTGTATAGAAGCACATGCCTTTCCTGAAGAATATGTGTGACCATGCCTATCATGAGACAGGTGTTCAAGGGAAAGATATATTTCTAACTAATTCTGTTTGTGATTAGTGAAAATCTACCCAGTTAGTCACTGGTAGAATATGAGTACAATTGTGCACCCTTGAGTCCAGAAGTTCTGTCCTACTGAGCAGCAGTTTTTAATTCGTAGATACTGTGCACCAAGTTTAAGAGTCTTATTACATCAGTCTGCCTACAATCTGATTTTTAATCCTCCATATTTTTAGATTTGGAAGAGAATATATTATTCCTTTAATGCTTTAATCTTATCCCCCTTCTTCTACCTGGCCTGATATAAAGAGAAGTAAGCTTTATTAGAAATTCTTTAGGATCAAGTTTCTGATAATGTCCTTAAATAAATCTGATTTTTGGCTTTTTGCCAAGCATGTAAGTGTCATCTGATACTAGACAATGAATTTAGCCATACCAACTCTTGCTTATTTTAAACACAAAATTAAGTAATTAAAACTAAACTAGTTAAAACAGATATAATTTGTGGCAGTTTCATGAAAGTAATTCATTCTATTAAAGCACAAGATATTCTCTGGACATATGTATGATGGAAGCTCAATGAAACACTGAGTCAGAAATAGGAAGACTGTGGACATTGCTTTTCTCTCATTGCTAATCCTTTCTATAGACTAGTGTTATTATCATTCTTGATTTGCTTCCTAGCATACTGTCTTCCATCAGATAACAGACAACATGAATGACAATAATTTGTGTGTTTGTATCTTTCTGTTAAAATTCTCAAAGCATACTGAATTGTTTTGTTTAGCTTCCATCCCACAAAAAAATTTGACTGCATGAATTTGATTGAGCCTGAGTCCTGCCACATAAGGAGCATTGATAGACTTTCTTAATACACTACATCATATGTTGAAGAGGGAAGAGGATGAAGAAAGTCCCCTAAGTGCAACTCTGGTAAGATTCAGTAGGAATATAACAGTTACTGTTTAATATTCTCTGAAGAGATGGCTCAGAGTTTAAGAACACTGACTGTTCTTCCAAAGGTCCTGAGTTCAGTTCCCAGCACCCACATAGAGGTTCACAACCACCTGTAATGAGATCTGGCACCCTCTTCTGGCCTGCAACCAGAACACCACATACATAATGAAACAAATAAATTTAAAATAAATAAATAAATAAATCTTTAAAAAATATTCTCTTATAAAAATAACTTATTGTATCTTTTTTATGCATGGGTTCCAGAGACAGACCTGACTACAGCAATGAGGTTCTTAGTTAAGGCTGAGAAGGGACAAAATGTCCAAGGCAACTTTTTGAAATTAAATCACTTAAGGTAGTGCTTACAGTTTCAAATTAATCTATTATCGTCATGGTATGAGCATGATAGCAGGCAGGTAGACAAGGGTCATAGAGCTTAAATCCTAAAGCATGGAAAAGGCAGGCAGAGAAAGATACTGACTCTGTCATGAGATTTGGAAACCTCAAAATCCACTCTCAATGACATAACTCCTTGAAAAAGATCATACCTTCTTCAAAAGGCCAGACCACCCAATGCTTAAAAAATAGTTCCATTAACTGGTGTCTAAGCATTTAAATATATGAATCTGTAGAGACTATTCACATTAAAACCACCACACCAGTAATGAAGAAAAGACAAAGAGATTGATGTTAAAAAATAAATCTAGCTGATTTCAGATTGACTAGGAGTTCTTTTGGGGAAATTTCAGCACCTGGAATGCTCGGAATCCTTATTATATAGAACTGAGCAAAGAAGGTTATTGCATAAACCTGAAAAAGGAGCTGGTGTTATTACATGCAGATAAAGTAGGAGGTAGGGTTTGTGGTAAAAAGCTGGATCAAAGATGCAGGTTTGGCTAAACTTGGCAGGAACAGTCTCTGTGAGGGAGTCATTTTTAGGCAATAAACATGTAGTGGGATTTAGTACCTCCCTGACCTGGAGGCATGGCATCTGGACCAGCACAGGTTTGGAATTCACCTATGAACTTTGAAGCTATAGTTTTAAATAGTGGCCAAAAAAAAAAAAAAAAAAAAACAAAAAAACATCTTAAGGTTCTATGCCATGTGGACAAGGGTCTCTTGGCTTCTCCACCACCTGGAAGGAAGCTCATTCTGGATGAATGATCTCCATTTATTACATTTATATTGTAAGTGGCTTAAATAAATATTGACTTTATTAGTGTATCTCCTTGTATTATTATCAGGCTTATTAATAGGGTCACATTTGGCCACCACATTGGCACCCAACATGGGGCAATTGTTAAAGCTATGGTTGACAATTTATGTACATACTATCATCATCCTCACAGGATCTAAGAGGAAGGTTTTTCCATTTCTCTGTGATCCTTACCAAATGGGAAAGCTTTACTACTCTTTCATTTGCTGAAGCTATGAATTCTTTGGTATGGCTATATCTATGCTAATAGCATACATTCACTAAGAACGTCTTCACTTAGGCCTTCCTCCAATCCTTACAATATAGTGTTTTAGCTTTCGATCCAAGTAATTTGCTACAGTATGGCCAGCAGTTGCAAAAATGCTAATAATCTTATGTTCTCATTAAGGTTATTACACATTTTAAATTAATTTTTATACTATTTGCTTAAAAACTTGCTTACATACCAGACTGCTTCACCGGGAAGGCATAATTAACATTTCTTATATACTAAATATTCAATACATGTTAATAAATAATATTGTTTTAAAATAGCTTTAAATAAAATCCCTGAGAAAAGTCTAGCTCTTAGTTTCAAGCCTTAAATTTAAGTTTAAAAGCTAATTATATATTCATACTGTTTTGCTATTAATAGGTCCAGTCTGTTAATATTAATATGTAAAATCTACCTCTAATTTAATCAAGTGTCAGATACTTGGTACTAAATGTTTCAGGATTTTGTACACAATATCTGTGACTGTGTACATTCGGGATTGTCCTTTGGTACAAAATGCATTTTAATTTTCATCTTTCATTCATTTGTATTCAATCTGTCTATATATATGTGTGTGTGTTATTCTATAAGTAATTCCTATAAGTATTCAATAAGTGTAATTTCATCATTGAGATTTCAAGAAACATAAGAAATACCTGGTATAATAAGATATTTTATAAAAGCACAAAACATACTTTAGAATATCTTAAATACAATTCCTTATCGATCATATATGAGCTATTGGAATGTAGGAGATATGATGTAGGAAAGAAATGTCACATATAGAACATCTAGTCTGAACATTGAGACACAAAATTCTCCACAGGAAGTAAAGGAGCATGTACGTTAATAAAGGAAAATTATTAGTTTAGATGAGTAATAAAGTAAGTGATCAGTCAAGAAAGATGTATATGCATTCTCTATTCACTATATATCCATCACTGTGGCTGGGAAATCACTGACAAACAGGACATTACCTATCTTTGCAAATGAGAAACATCAAGATTCAGATTGTAAATAAATTGTTAAGGTTATATAATCAATAAAGGAGTAAGTAAGCAATGTTAAAAGTAGGAATTATGAAGTCTCTCTTAACATCACTTTTGAAACAGAGAACATGATTTTAGAAGTCAGGTCTACAACTTTCAAGCCATAAACACATTAAAATGTATTTTGAATGAACTAGGAATTTTTTTTTCTATGATACTCTAAAAACATTCTCTGGCTACCTGTTTTGTACTTTAGTATATTTGTAAGGTCATTTAGTATATAATTTCCATTTTTCTTACATAAAAAATTTTTCTCACACCTTTATGTTTCAGACAAGTGACTGAACCAGTATTCAGTCTAGACCTAATTTCAAAATTCCTGGTGTTCACCACTAATAATCTAGTTTTCCTGATGGGCAAGCAAGCAGTGTACATAAATACTTCTGTAGTATATTTGCAGCAATATTGACAATAATTTAAACCATAGTTGTCTGTTGTAAATTACTTTATATGAGAATCTAAACAAGAGGGAAATGACTAATCTAGAAAGGTTTTCCTTCCCCTCCCTGTGGCTGTCATATGCACTCCATGGGCTACCTCATTTAATTCATTCTCATAAGTGGGTAACTTCATTGCTTTTATCACTTTTTGTTTCAGTGCTCTGAATTCTCTCTAATGTGTGAGTAGTCCAATAGGTGTGGGGAAAGCAGAGATAAGTAATCATCTTTTATCATTTGACTTTCTCTTGATATGTGTACAATTGACTCTCAATTATTTGTAATGATGGAAAGGGAGGCTATGGTGGAGCTGATCCAAAAGGCACTTACAGAAGATTTACCATCATGATTGCCTTTATGTAGGTGATAGTGTAAATATGCACTTCAAATGTATTCAAAAGTCAAGAACAGCCTTTTAAGTATATTTATCATTAAAGAATAGCTGAGTGAAACTTTTTCCTGAAGATGATCCATGTAGAGAAGATGGGGAATTAAAGGCACTTTATAAAGATGTACATTTTAATATTTGGAGTATAGTTTATAAATTTATTGATATTGAGGGAGAAATAAACATTGGTACACTACTATTTTAAAGCAGTTTTTAATTATTTTTTAATATTTTACATAACTAACCCTAGTTTTCCCTACCTCCTCTCTTCCCATTCCCTCCCTCCTCCTTCATTCTATTCCCTCCTTACCCTGCATCCACTCCTCTTCTGTTCAGAGAAGGGCAAGCCTCCCATGGAATTCAACAAAGCATGTCATATCATGTTGAGGCAGGACAAAGCCCCTCACCCTTCATTAAGACTGGGTGAGGCATCCCTGTATTGGGAATAGGTTCAAAAAAGCCAGGTCATGCACCAGAGACAGGATCTGATTCCACTGCTAGGGACTTTACAAACAGACCAAACTATACAATTGGCATTCACATGAGGATGGCCTAAGTCTGTCCCATGCAGGCTCCCTAGCTTCATTGAGTCTGGTGTCTATAGATTTCCCTATCATGATCTTGACTCCCTTGGCTCATACAATCCAACACATGGTTTTCTCTGAGAAGAGAAAATAGATGAGAGCTCCTGGGTAGACTGGGTGTGGGGCAAAGAATAAATTGGGGCGGGGGGGGGGGGACAGGGGATGGGAATATAAAGCCATTTTCTTAATCATTATTTATAGAATTATATTTACCTAGTTGGTTCATATTATTTTAATCAGGTTTTTGTAGCACACTATTTTTGTGATGAATCCAAACAATTAAGCACATTTATTCATTTATAATATCAAAATACAATTATATCACTTATTTTATTCTCTTTTCTCCCTAGAATCTCTCCCATGTGCTTCCCATCCAAATCTTCCCATATTTTCTCCCTATAATCCTTTACTGGTCTCCCCATTTTGTCTAAAGTTTGTGATCTCTTTTGCACTCTCACACACATGCACAGACACACAAACGTATAAATATAACCTTCTGAGTCCATTTAGTATTGCCTGTAGGTGTATGATTTTAGGGCTGATGACTGGGATTAGATAATTAATGAAGACTCATCATGAAGAAAGGTTAGTTCTCCCTCTCTCAGCAGCCAGTAGTTGCTTGTGGACCCGGATTTGCCCTCTTAGTCTTAGTGTATGTATTGATATTGTCATTGTCCATATTGTTTAGGCAGGCATACTATTGAGGGGCCATGGGTGTAGTTTTTGTGTTGTTTCTTGGAGATACAATCTTACAGCAGGCTTCCTTCTTCTCAGGCTGTTAATATTTCTTTTTCTTCTGTAATGTTTCAGAGCCTTGGTTGCAGGACCTGAGTTGTAGATATATCTGTTACTGGAGCACTCATTAACTACTTATCTGTACCATATGACCAGTTGTGGTTTTTCTGTAATGGTTACACTTGCTGTAAATAGAAGCTTCTTATTCCAAAGCATAAGGTAACTTTTAGAACACAGCTAGGGACCATGCTTTGTAGCAAAGGTGCTCTAGTAGACTCTCCATTGTGATAAATGGCATCACAAGCCTCTATTTGTTGTACCAAACTTTTTTAAACATCCATGCTTCCATTAAATATTGTAATTTCTCATGGATTCTCATGTAATCTCATTTTTTACCTTCTATTAGCTATTTTATTGATCCTGAGAATGTGACACCTTCTATGCTAATGCCCTTTGAAATTTTTACTTGTATATTATTTGTCCTACTTTTCATATAGTATAGAACATACTCAATTTCAAGATCTAAATAAATGTTACTGGCAGCTACTCATCCCTACAACTCTAACTGTGGGTATTTATTTTTACCTGTTTGTAGTTGGAAATTTATCTTCTGGCCAGAGACTCTCAAATACTCAGCAGCTACATCTCAGATAATTTCCTCAGTGGCTTAATATTATAATAACTGCTGTACCAGTAGCTCCAGCATATTACTATCTATCTAGCTCTTACACTTAAGTTAACTCATAATTCTTATCTTTGTTTAGCTTTGTTGCTTAGTACCTTTGCTCAGTACCAGCATTCTTATCTTGCTCCTTCTGCATCTGGCTGGTATCTGCTTCTCAGCCTTTCTTTTTCCCAGAATTCTCCTAGTAGGTAGTTCCACCTATACTTTTGGTCTACTTACTGACCAATCAGTGTTTTATTAAACTAATATGAGTGACAAATCTTTATATTGTACACAACACCTGTTTTTATGGATCTTTAAATGGTTTAAAACCATTGTCTATGAGCTAAGTTGAATTATTTTTGAAAGGTGGGTTTCATGGTAACATTGAATTAGATTTTTTATAATAAAAATCCAAGTATACCAATTATATTATATTAATTTACCTTTAGCCTTGTAATTTTTTCAGAAAATCTTTTTTGTTGGTCTGACTTGATTTTTGTATACTTTTCTGCTCATTTATTATTAATCTTCACTTATATTCTCTTTAAGTGCCAGTGTGTTATTTTAGTGACCCTTATTAGTGACAACAAAAATGATATGTAATTACTTTTTATATGTTTAATTACAGAAGTGAGGAAATGTGTCTTTTGTAAGTATTGTCAAAGAACACACACTATTCTAATATAAAACTTTGTGTAACAAATGAGCACAATCAAAGTCAGTTGTCATTGCTTGGTTAGGAGGAGAGGGAAGGTGTATAAATTGATGCCTCCTGTTTGGCAACAGTATCAATTTTGCATACATCAAAGCACGCAGGTAAGAGCAGTAACTTCATTTTTGTTATGTAATTAATTTTTCTTGGGATGCTGTTTCACCTTTAGAAATATAAGAATCTTTGAGAAATTTCTAAGATCATGGCCAAGAAAAGTTGCTACATTCAGTCTTCTAACATGGCTATTGGAACCCATTTTGGAGAAAATTGCTACTCTTACAGAAAGTCAAAAGCACTTTGAAAAACTGCAGCTATTTCCTCCCATAATGAGAGTCTTTAATAAAAATGCAGTATTCTAATACCCACATATGCCATTTTACTATGCCAAAGTATGCAAATGCTCTCATAAAATATTATTTTATAGTCAACTTTATTTCCCAATTTCTTTGCTCAGAATCTTCATTTATTACTTTAATTTTAACATCATTTGTACAATATTGCCACATTTAACAAGCAAATAAAAATCTCCTTGAATTTTTCTCCTTGTTTCTTGAAAATTAAACACAAAAGCTAGTTTAAGGAGAGAAGTTAGACAAATACAAGTATATAAATATTTACCAGTTTTTACTCAAGCGACTTCATTCACTTATGTGTAATCTAGTTTTAAAGATAGAATTTTAGAAGCATGTTTTTCTGCATGGGGATAGAAATTTCCCTTGGGTCTGAGAACTAGGACCTAAGAGTGCCTGATGTTGGAAAATGCCACTGACTCCAAGTACTTCATAAATTTGAAAAATCGCCTTGCTTTTCTCTTTAAGCCACACTTCTTTTACTGTTATAATTACTCTCAGAATTCCCCCCTAGGTCCAGGCAACACTTGGTTATATGTGACTCCATATATATAACTCTAAGGGTGTCTGAGCTTGGCACATAAAGTTCTTTACTTGTCTGTTGTTGCTGCCTGTCAGGAATATCATCATATAAAAATCCGAGAACCTTTTTTTTGAAAGGTTTTCTTTTCCATGTTTACCACTGCTTCCCCCTCCCTCCCCTCCTATCAGTCCCACCCAGTCCTCCTTCAGCCTCCTCCTCCCATCCGTTCCCCAAGGAGTCTCAAGATGGGTCAGTTCAGTCTGGCATATGCAGTTGAGTGAAGTAGGTCTGAGTCCATCATCTCAGTATTAAGGCTTGTATAGGTGTTCCTCTGTAGGGAATGGGCTCTGAGATGTCAATGTATGCACCAAGAACATAGTCTGATCCTACTGCAAGAGTCTCTACAAATGTCCATGCCATTTGACAGTCGTTCACCTTTGGAGGGTTTAGCTCCTTTCCCTCAAATTGGTTGTAGAACCCAAGACCTTTAAGGTCCCTCAGTTGTATGCATTTCTTCGTAGCTTTTCCTGGAACTATATGTGCTATATGGCTTTATACATACAAGGATTGCATTGTAGATCTTTACAGAATCCATTATAGTCTAAGGGAGACAAACTGCTGAATTCTGCTATGCTTGATGCATGAAAGTGAACTTTTAAGGCCAAGGCTTCTGAAGATCCTTTTAAATTAATTTTTATCGTTGCACATCAGTATTTTTATTTTGTTACATTGAAGATCAGGCAGAGACATTATGCACATGCTTAACACCATTCAGATGCTCCACAAACTGCCCACATTATTTGACTATTGCCTACATTCGTAGGGTTTAGTTCCTTTCTATGAAAGTTCCTTAGCTCTCATTTCAGAATTTATGAGCTCCCAATAGCTCAAGTCAGTCATCTCTGTGGGTCTCCTCCTCATGATCCTGATCCCTTTGCTCATATACTCTGTCCTCTCTGTCTCTTCAGCTGAACTGGGAGATCAACCTGGTGCTTAGCTATGGATCTCTGCTTTGGTTGCTGGATGAAGGTTCTATAATAACAATTAGGGTGGTCATTCATTTGATTATAGGGGAAGTTGTGTTTAGGCAACCCCTCCATTATTGCTTAGAGTCCTACCCAAGGACATTTTGTGGGTTCTTGGATGTTTCTATAGCAACAGGCTTCTTTCTAACCCCACAATGGCTCCTTCTATCAAGATATCTATATGTTTGTTTTCCCTCTCTGTTGCTCCTCTCACTCAACCCTCTGCTTCTCTCGTGATTTGTTCTCCCCTCCCCTTGTTTGCTCCTCCTTATGACCCCAATTTTCTCAAGAAATCTTCTCTATTTCCCCTTCCCAGAGGGATCCATGGATGCCTCTTTTAAGTTCCTCCTGTTACCTAGCTCTTTGGGGAGTGGAGAATATAGCCAGGTTCTTCTTTGCTTTATGTCTAAAATCCACTTTTGAGTACACACCATGTTTATTTTTCAGGTTGCTTTTTACCTTATTCAGGATGATACTCTCCAGATCCATCCATTTGCATGCAAATTTCCGGATGTCATCTTATTTTTCTGCTGAGTAGTAATCCATTGTGCTAATGCACCATGATTTTTTAATCCATTTTTCAGTTGAGGGGCATCTAGGTTGTTTCCAGGTCCTGGCTATTACAAGTAATGCTGCTATGAACACAGTTAAGCTAATGCCTTTGGGGCAAGATTGTGCCTCATTTGAGTATATACCCAATAGTGGTATTGCTGGATCATTGGGTAGATTGATTCCCAATTTCCTGAGCTTCTTGCAGTAGAACCAGAGTATATTCCTGGTGCATGAACTGACATCTCATACCCATTCCCTACAGAAGAACACCTAACTCAGCCTTGATACTAGTGTGAGGGGCTTAGACCTACCTCACCTGGATATTGCAGACTGAACTGACTCATCTTAGGATTCCTTGCCTTCCTTAAGAAATGAATGGGGGATGGGATGGGGAAGGTAGAAGAAAGACTGGAAGGAGGGAAGGGAGAGAGATCAGTGGTGGATATGGAAAAAAAAAAACCTTTTTAAATAAAAAAATTAATGCCAGTCAGAAGACATGAGAATGCTGCAATTTTTATTGATACTCTTAACAGAATTTGTGCTCTTACTTTGTATTATCTATTTATTACATTAATTGTCCTGCAACACTATCTCTAGATAGATTATATGTTAAAGTATACTTCCTTTATTGATTTTTTTATATCTCAGTGGGTTAGGACAGTTACTCTTTTGGGCCTGTATAATTGTTATGGAAAATTCTAGAACCATATAGAGAAGCAAACAGCAGAAATGTTTAATTGTACTTATGTCTCATAACCTGCAAGCTGAGTGCTGTTTCCTTACTCACTGAAAGTACACTGCTAATCCCACCTCTACTTTTTTATTTGCTCCAGCAATTGACTTACAGAAAATGTCTCTACTTAATCAAAATAACCTTCTGCAGCTCTTCGGAATCTTTGTTCTGTGAGCCATGAATGCCAGAAATATTTTACAACTTTCCGTGAAGGCTTTTGTCCTATTGATGAAAAGATGAGAAGTAGAAATGGACACATTACATCTTCTTACCTTTATAGAGAATGGACTGATGGTTTTGCTCAAAGCTAGCAAAGGCAGATGATAGAAAATATAACAAAGGATAATTTTAGAAACATCTTTAAATGACCTATCAGAAGATCACAGTACATCCAGAAGTAGTACTCAATGTAAAAGATGTCCCAAAACATCTCACATGAGATATTTTCCATATCATAAGTCAATATTTTGTCATTTCTGAGATAATGCAGAAGGAACCAATGAAAGTCTCTCTCTAGTTTCACAAATTATAGAGAAACATTGAATATAGTTTCTAAAATTCCTATTATTGAAGCTTTGTAGTAATTTTTTTAGTGTGAAGAATCAACCTTTGCTTTTAACCATTTACAATAAAATGAGAGCCCATTAAGGATGCATCTGCTAACCTGTGCTACAGAAAGGGATGCTAGCCTGTAGTGTTTGAAGACAAAAGTGTAGATTATAGGCAAATGTATACCCTTCAGGAGAAACAGCATGTGATCAATACTGTAAATATGAGTCTGTAAATATGCTATTTGGTAAAAAAGATTATATACTTTAACCTTAAGAGAGATATTAAACCACATTCCTCAAATGCAGTATCAATTTAGGCCTTTTTACTTAAAAAAAAAAAAAAGAAAAAAGGATTCAAGATCTATGCTAAATTTCCACAATGTACAGATCTGGTTCTCTTAGTGATGAATGAGTTCAAAAACAAATGTGGCTATAAATTTATAAGCCTTTTAAGATTTAGAGCCAACATCAATGAACATTTAAACCATATAAACCTTGTTTGTATCTATTAGGCTGCAGCTAGCTTCTACCTATCATGAACTAATAACATAGAATGCTTTATTCATTCAGTTAAAGAAACCTTAAGAAGTGGATCCAGTTAAAACGATACATTTTTAAAAAGTGCCGAAATTAATGCCAGTAATAGTAATGAGAGAGAGAGAGAGAGAAAGAGAGAGAGAGAGAGAGAGAGAGAGAGAGAGAGAGAGAGAGAGAGAGAGAGAGAGCTGTAAGCATTTTAAAGTGCCCTGACAGGAAAGTGAAATAATAAAAGAAAATAAAGAATTTGCAGGAGATGTTAACGGAGCAGACTGGGAAAGACAATTGTCTTAGTTAGGGCTTTTCTTGCTGTGGAGACACTATGACCACAGCAATTCTTATAAAGGAGACACACTTAATTGGGACGCCTTGCATTTTCAGAGGCTTCACCCATTATCGTCCTGTAAATGATGGTGTGCAGGCAGACATGCTGCTGCAGAAGGAGCTGAGAGTCCTTATATCTTGACCCACAGGCAACAGGAAGTGGTCTCAGTCACTGGCTGTGGCTTAAGCATATATGAGACCTCAAAGCCCTTCCACACCCTGACACACTTACTTGCACAAAGCCATACCTATTGCAACAAAGCCACATCTCTGAATCATGCCACAACCCTAAGAGTTTATAGGGGACAATTATATGCAAACTACCACAAGGACAAAAGATAATTAGCCTGAGCACCCCAAAACCTTTGGAAAGAAGAAACAAATTATAAACCAAGTTACTTTTGAGTGTTGAAATACTCTGGTCTTCCTGTGTGATATGATATTTTAAGGAACATCTTGTTGGTTTAAATATTAAGGAGCAGCAATAATAAAAATTATGAATTTGAAATTGTTTAAATTAAATTTGCAATCAATTGTAACTAATATTTAAGTGTTTTGTTCTCAAGTAAATAGCATTTAAAATAAATATTTTAAGTATAACTCCTGCACTTTAAAAAAATTAGGGTTTATTTTTATTTTATGTGCAGTATTATCTTGTCTGCACTATATGTATGCAGTGCACATATATTAGTTCACCATGAATGTACAATGTCCACAGAGACCAGAAGAGTCATTCAGAATCCAAAGAACTAGTTATATATGGTTGTGAACTACTAAATGGATACTAGGAAACAAACCAGAGTAATCTGTTAGAGCAGTAAGAGCTCTAGACCACCGGACCATTCCCCCAATCCTCCAGAATCCCTGTGTTTATGTAGCTACTGTAGCAAAAAGAAGCTGAAATGCACTAAACAGAATTAAAGCTGCTTAACAGGTTGTTCAAGATATATGCATCTTAAATTTGTAGTAATTCTGAGATTATTCTGCAAATAATTATCATTTATTTATTGATAATGCTACTTGAATGCAATATGGTTTTGTCCAATTATAAAGATCTCTAATTTCCTTTGAAATATTTTTCCAATGGAGTCTTTCCTATATTAGCCTCAGTGAAGACTGTGGATATTGTATTACTACTGTCATATTTTATTATCTGGTAATTTATCAGGGCCAATAGAATAATAGTCTCTGTTCTAATCTTAGACATTACAGAAAGAAATGAAAGATTGGGCTTTGCATAGGAAAAAACATATCTGAAACAATAGTCACTTTATAATTGTTAATTAAAAATAAGCAATATGCAGATGCATGATATATATGGGCATCTTATAAGCTAACACAAATGACCATGTTATGATATTTAATCAAAATCACCTTTTGAATGATGTATTGTCTTTTATAGCAGTAACTACACACCCACTTCCAACTAACCACTGTTCTAATTAAAATAACGCTTAATTTTTCCCACGGTTAAATTTAGGAAAACAAATCTTTCTTTTTAATTTAAACTATTTATTATTCATTTATTATGTATACAGTGTTTTGCATCCATGTGTGCCTGTATGCCAGAAGAAGGCACCACATCTCATTGTAGGTGGTTGTAAGCCATCATGTAGTTGTTGGGAATTAAACTCAGGTTCTCTGGAAGAGCTGGCCATGCTGTTAACTTCCGAGCCATCTCTCAAGCCCCAGAAAACAAATCTTAAATTATTTATTTTTTCGTGCCTTACTGTGCTCACCATTTTTTATTTATATAATTGCAAGCAAATTTTCTTGAATTTAATTAAAAAAATAATTATTAGTTATACCTGTTAGTCCATCACATATGGACTGCTTGAAGATTTATTTATCATGCTGCATTGATAAACACTTTTGTTCCTATTCTATTTTACCTATATAGCAGATGCTGCTGGAACTGTTTTAGTATATGTACAGTGGTTCATGTATCTTGCTAATTCTGAATCTGAGAACTATGTCACTTGGCAAAAGAGTATACTTAGAACAGATGTTATTAGATAGATTTTTTTCTGTTTAAATGGTTGTTCCACCACAGATTGACCAACACTAGTATTCGATTGCTCCATGTCTTTGCTAAGTTGATTTTGTACAGCATTTTGACATTGTATAGCATAGTAGGTATGTGGTTGGCTTTCACTGTGGCTTTGTTTAGAAGTTTTTATTTTGTTCTGCACCATTCCACATATTTTATTGGCCATTTGAATGCCCTGCTTTGTTTGTGTTCATTTCAGATTCATGATCTATTTTTATTATTATTCATTCTTTTCCTATTAAGATATAGGACTGATATATATTCTGGCCCTCAGTTCTTCATAGGTTGGTTACATGTGGTACAAATATATGTTCTCCCTCTATGGGATCTCACTTTTTTTCTCCCTTGCTATGCTAGATGAATGTTCATTTTGAATGTATACCCACACATTAATCTCATTACTTGTATTATCATCATTACTGTTTTAGGAACACAATTTTTTCTCTGCCATGCTGTGACTTTCAACAGTTTCTCTTGCCATTGTACTTCACTTCCTGCTATTTTCTTCATCAATTTCTATACTGACAATTTTCAGTTTTTCTGTTATCTTCTTTTTAAAACACGTTTTTATTCAGAGCAAGGAGTTGCTCAGTTGCTAAAGATGTCTACTGCCACACTTGACAACCTGAGTTCAGTGGATCCTTGGAACTCACACAGTAGAAAAAAATCAATTTCAAAAACTGTCCTCTGACATCCACAGACATGAAAGCATGCACACATGCACAAGTGTGTGTCCTCCAACAATGTAATTTTGTGTTCTTTTAAATGATATTTAAACCAGATCATTTATTTTATTTGATTTTACATATTTATCATTTCAAATTCTTTAACTCAGTGATTAAAAAATAATTTTCTGGAATGAAATTGTTTTAATGTGTTTCTAAAGAGCAGTTGAACAGGATTGATGGGAAAAGGTATTTAGTGGTTATTGCTGAGCTGATTTTATTTCTTCTAGCATTTGAAAAAAATACAAAGTGAATTTTGTTTATCTCTATCATGGACTGAGACTTACTCTTTTGTCAATAATATTTAACATCTAAAAAATAAATAGAAAAGCTTGTTATTAAAATTTAAAATGTACAATATTTCATCCTTTCTAAACTAAACTTTGACTTGAATTAGATTTATACAGCTCTGATAAAAAATAAAGTTGTTTATGGTGAGTTAAGTTACAGGTCACCACTAAATAAACAACAACAATGAAAAAGTTGTTGGGTATAGTGACATATGCTTGTCAACCTTGGATTAGGAAGCCAACAGCAGGATTTCGACAAGTTTGAGGTTAGCTGATCTCAACTCCCCAACCTTTAAAATTTTACATATTTTTATCTTATAAAATTTTTATATTATTTTATTTTATATTTCCTCTAGTGATTATTCATTATGGCAGTGTGGGTTACAATTCTAAATTATATTTTTGCTTAAATATTGTAAAAGGAAAAATGTATTTAAGTTCTGTATTTAAAATTATAAGCAAGTTATAATGTGTTTCTAGCTTCAGTATTGCAATTTAAAGAGAATTACCATCACTATAGCAATACAAATATTAAAATACCATAACCTTAATTCTATTCATAATATATTTATTTTTCTCATCCCAGTTTTTAGTTGAGGATTACATACAGACACACACAGACACATACACACACTCACCATTTGAACAATATATTAGCTTACATTATATATAAAATTAGCAAATATTATATATATACACAATTCAATCTTGTCAGTAAAATTACCAAAGTAATTTAAAACATATAAAATATCTTCTTAGAAGATTTTAATATAAATAATGTCTTTGAAAAATCTATGGTAGCTACATCAATACTTTGAACTTTAATCCAATTAACTGTTACAAATATTATTAAAAGTTAATGGCATGATAATGATGGAATCCAAGAAATGTGTAAAAATAATTATTTTAAATAGAGAACTTAAATTACCATTTTCATAATTTATATCTTATATAACTAATGTCTTTCATTTCTTTTCACCTTCTTAGCTTCAAGGTAAACTACCTACAATGAGATATATGACCCACAGAGATGCAGTTCAATGGGTGGCCAGCTGTTCTAAAAATCTGAAGTGATAAGAAACAAAGCCTTAATGTATAATTAGTTTGATGATTACTTAATTTTATTTTTTTTCACATTCTATGGACTGTTGCAGCAATTGTATTAAATATTATATTCCAATCTCCGCAAGACAGCTCACTGCTTGAAAAAATCTTAAATAGCCTATACCAATTAATGTGTCCTTACAAAATAAATATAGCTTGTCTTAGAAATGAGAATTGAATTAACTAAAGCCATTAATTAGTACTTAAAAAAATCCTTAGGAAGAATTTTCTAGTGCATAACACTTTAGCTTCTAAAGTTTTTGAGTTTTAAAAATTTTTAAAACTTGTTCTGTGCTCATTTTCATTATGTTCAAAGATAGAATATAGATATATTATGAGCAAAAAAGGCCCTTAACCAAAGCTAACACTTGCATCTTCTTTCATATACTATTCAGCTATGAACTTGAACATGCTAATAATTTCCTAACATTTGATAGGTTCTTCTTGAAATTAACAGTACTGGAAAATACTGGCCTGGTTAGAAAATTATTTTGTTATTATTTTGTTGGAGGAGAGGTAAACTTGGTGGTAGTTGGTTGGGTGGGAGATACCTAGAATTCTCCAACCTGTCACCTTTAGAATCACCTATGGCAAGGTTGAAAATGGAAACCCTGACCAGAGTTTTGGGACAGTGTGAACCAGAGAAACAACATCAAATGGATTCTCAGAAAACTATTCCTGTTCAAATGTCCTCAAAACCTCTGCATTTTAATCACAACAAAGATTAATTTATTATGTCCAAGGATGGTGAGAGCACACATTATGCGTTTATTCTCTTTAAGCCTATGTGATGAAGAACTTTAATTTCTTTACTGTTAAAAGTTTTATGTTGTAATTTTAACAACAAAAACTTCATCAATTTCTTTGTCCCACTTTTATCTTCCATTAAATATGATGAATAAACAGAATAACAGATGCAGAATCACTTTCAATTAAGTTATCTACTGCTACATGAAATATATCCTGTATTCCCTAGGCTATTATTTAAACATATATTTTTGTATACTGTCCAAAATGTACTAAAAGTAACACCTAAAGGTTGCATTTTGACACATTTATGTCTATTTAGATAAAACTGACATTAACCAAAACCTCTCTTTTTATTTATAGCAGTCTTTCTACATCTCTTACAAAGCTAATGTTGGCTTTGTCTACATAATATAGTCAACAAACCTACTTTGTAATTATTAGCACATTGTTTACCAACTATAGTTAACTTAGGCTCAATTATCTGTAGAATACAATAAGCCAAGTAAAAGTTCATGTGTTTTCTCTTGACCCTACTGGCCCTTAAAAAAACCCTTTGTTCAAGTGTTCAACACTTAACAGATACTCTCAATAATATTTCAAGGACCAACATCATCAATTTACAAACTTTTATTCACCTCTAGCCATCTTCTATCTTGATAAAAATAAACGTATGTCTAAGTAAATGGTTAATATTTCATATTATGATTTCTTTTGACATTCTTCAGTTTTGAACATTCTTACTGTCATTTTACAGTATGGTCCCCCACCTCTACAATGTATTTTGATCATTTTTACCTCTGTTCCCATACTCCTCCATTTTTACCTCCTGTCCCATACTCTATCCTTTCTATTTTTATCTTCCTGCTTTGAGAGTTTTCTCTTTATCTTGTCTTATTCCTCTTGCCTATCCACTAGTTCCCTTTCTTCTCCTTTACCTTCCTCCTTCTCCTCATCCTCCTCATTCTTAATCTCCCTCATAGAGTCCACTTTGTGATTCTCAACTATTCTTGGGTATTATACCTTCCTTGGAATATGGCTGTGTTTCCAGCAGCCACAGAATAAAAGAAAACTGACTCTCCCTGACCTAGAAGCTATGTAATGCCAATAGTACATCAGCTAGTTAGTGGTAGGATTTCACTGTTGAATTTTGAGCTCAACTATTTGGGCATTATTTTTGATCAAATAAAACATTAATTTGCAATTAATTTAGGCAGATGGGAAAAGGCTGTTAGTTGATAACTGATTATCTAGAATTCTTCTGATTTTATGATGAATGTTGGTAACTATTTCTAGTATATTTTCTTTTTTCTATACTCAGCTTTCTCCTTTTTAAAGTGACAGTAATTGATTTTTGCATTATTTTCTTTGTTTTGTAATTTTGGCTGCAATGTCTTTAGATATTGTATAGTAGCCATATTGTATTATAAGCGTCTGATGACTGTAAAGTCCCTGACTGACCATAACAATTTCTTCAGTGAGTTAGTCGCTGTCAGAATTGGGCATCCTTCACTGCAGACTTCTCTGTAGCATATCTGGAAAAACTTTCAAATATAAACCTATCAATAGCCACAGAAAGACATCTTAAAATATTGATGTAACATCAAATACTTCCTGAGTTAAAGATGAAAATATATGATATAAATTTTGACACAATCTGTGAGTCCTTCCCCTATTTTGGCTAAGTTTATTCCACAAGTACACCAACACTTATTCCTGATTCTCAGTAAGTCTGTCCATGTATATCTTTGCACTGACTTGATATCTGCCTAAAAAATGTTTCAATTTCTAACTTCCTTTGTCTAGTAGATCTGTACTAGACTCTGTTTTATTTCATTGTTATTTCTCAGGGAAGGTTTTTCTTAAACCTAAGTCAAAAGTTTTCAAAATTGCCATTTTGGACTTATTAATTGACTTCTTTGTACTAACCTTAATTTTTGATTATACATCAGTTTGTTTAAGTACAGGAATAGCTCTGTGTCTCTTAATAATTCAAGCTCTGTGAACACAAGAAACTTTCTTCTGCATTTTATATTTCTAGAACTTAGTGAAGGCTGTGTATATTGTAGGCTTTTATTAAATAGCTATTAATGTGGATAATTGAATAAATTATCAGTTATGTATTAATAAATAATAATATAAATAAATAAACTGAATTAATAAACAAAAATTAAGAAAATGTTTTTTGTAGGCATACATCCTTTTCTCAAGTCTACAGCTTAACAGAATTGTTTTCTTTAATTCTGTTATGTTTAAAGCTGTTTCTGTCCTACAAAGAGTATGTTATACAGATGATGGAGGAAAAAATGCAGAATAGATTCAAGGAGACTATAGTTTTAAAATTTGTAAATTTCAGCAGATACAATTAGTATGTACAATGGCTTCTTTACACTTTAAACTGTCAGTAAAGTTTCACTGCAGTATCTATAACAGCGTGACCGGGATAGTTTCAGTGAATTAATACAAGATTCACCAATGGCAAGCAGCAGAAAAAAATAATATTCTTTTTATCCCAGTAAGGATATTATTCAGTACATGTAGAAGTATCTATCCACAGGTGGAACTTTTATGTTTAGAGTTTCATTGGCCCTTGATCTAAATGCAAACACCAGAATATTGCTATGAAAAGAACAATACAATAAACAGAAAAAATAGATCCAGAAATAATATGAAACTGAGTCTTCCTGTTTCGCTAGAGTACCAAACTGGACATTTTTGTTTATTTTTCTGAACCTCACCACTAACCCATAAAATAAGTATAACATTATCTCTTGATGCTGGTAGAAGAATTAACAATATACAACTGATAAAAATCACATTTGTGCTTTTTTTAAATAGTGTGTCTAACATATCATAAATCTTCAATAGATATCTACTGTCTTCATTAACATAATCCAAACAGCTAGAATGACTTTCCTAAACTATAAAGGTAAATTTGCATTTTCAACTATATTCGGCTATGAATCAAATTACTGGGAAATAAATAATCAACATTGACAATTACTTTGCATGTCATATATTTTATCATAATAACCTTATAGCAGAAGCAAACATTGTTCCTAATAGAAAAAAAGACAAATGGCACACTCTGAGTCTCTTTTGTTCAAGTAGTCTTTCTCATGAATAAATATTTTGATTGAACATTTACCAAAACTATACACTTTAACACTGTATTTTATGCTTTTAGTGATTTCTACATTGATTGAAGATTATTGCCTTTTGTACTCAACATTGAAACTAATGAAGTTACTACAACCTTATTATGTAGATGCTTCTGAATACACAATGCTGCATTACTTTGTCAATGCATTATCTCTTTGATTAGTGTCTATGGCCACTTCTTTCAGAAACTGACTGTGTTTATCATTCCTTGAATGGGCAGATCCAGAAATCAATGAATATTGATTTAAACTCTGTTTCAGGATGTTTTCCTCTTTTCTTCTGATGACTTTAATTGAAGCGATTTCAATTCCATTAAAAAGGAAATGTAGTATAGATTACATCATGGAGACCTTTCTTAAACAAATATTTCCATATCAATTGGTTTTATATTCACCAGGAATAGTCAGCATGATAGAAAAAGTGACAGATTCACAAAAAAACTCTATTTAGTGGTCGTCTATTTTCTCTTCCTCACTGAGAAGTGGAGATGAGTAGCATACCTAAGACATATTGTTCTCTAATGTCAGAACCCAAGCATCATGCTGAATTCTTATTTCTACTCTAATTACTCAGATCATCAAAGCAGAAATAAAGATAATTTGAGAGCAATGATGACCATAACTTTCACAATATTAACTTGACTAAGAAAAAAGTCTTAGATATGCTTATATCATGAAAGGAAGTATAAAATGGCAAATTTATTCTAGTTTTGAAAAAAAGAATATATGCCTTGGTATAAAATAACAATATATACAGAGATGTGAATAAGACCATAGGAAAAATAGCATATTGAAATTCAACATTAAAATTGAGAGTACTTATAAAATTTGTAGACTAAACAAAAATTATAAAGACTCATACATCAATTTTATACTTTGAAATCTTATATTTATATATTTTTGTCAATTTTGAGTGCATTTAAAGTTAATTCATCTATATGATGAGATATAGGGGAAAAAGGGGAAACAGGGAGGTCTAATTTTATTCTCATCTATGTAGATATGTAGTTGTCCTTACACTATTTGTTAGAAAGGCTAAATTATTTTTCCATATGTTATCAATGATCTTATGGCCTACATTTTGTAAAAACAAATGGCTAAAAATTTAAAGTTTGTTTTTAGACTGATGTAGATGTTTTATTAATCTATTGATCTATATTCATTATCCTTCTCCAGTGCCATACTCTGTGGATTGGTAGTAATCTGGAAATTCTAGAAGTGTGAATGATCTAGAAATTTAATTTTTTTTACTATACTTTGAATTTCTCTTGTATTTTAACATTTTCTAAGGAAATCCATTTGTGATCTAGATAGGGATCACACTGAGAATATAGGTCTTCTGTAAATGCCTGTCATTATAAAAATGCTTCCAATTTTAGCATAAGGTATTTTTAAACTTATTTACATTCTTAACTTTTCCAAAAATGTATTTCATACAGCTTTTAGTGTTTTTAATCTGTATTTAGGGAAGATTACTGAATTACTGGCATCAATTCTTTCCCAAGTAGCTTAATTTATTAACAAAGAATATATTCTTGAGATTTTCTTTGTGGAAAATTATAAAATTACTTAAAGCAATCCTTAATTTGAAAGCCCATTTCTTTCTGAAAAGCATTAATAGTTTAAAAGTTCTTCCAAAGTTAGGATAAGCATAAATTCAAAATAGAAATAATGGATTTAGACAATTATAAAACAAAACAAAAACCAAGATTAAACAAAACCCTGTTCTCCCCAAGTTACTTTTAGTCAGTGAGTTTTATGTTGGTAAAAGAACAAAAGTAAATCAGAAGGAACACCAAATTATTAATTGACTTATTAATACGTTTTGTTTTGAAGATGATAAGGAATATTTTTTAAATTTTCATTTTTTATTAAGAAACCTGGTTTTTACTCAGTTACTAAATGCAATACTAAATTGATAAGATTTGTTTTAAAATAAGAATTCAATAGGGTTTACTGAATTTAGTGGAGCATGACATGCTTAATAATATTTCATGTTGGATAAATGTTGGGTATCCCATAACAATACTGATCAAGCCTTGCTATCTACATAACTTTGATACTTTGTGAATATAAAGAGCTATTATAAATATTAAAACTATAGAATCTTTAACATGCTCTCCTATAACTTAATTGTACAAATTTTTTTCTCCACTCTGTCTCTGTGTGTATCTGTCTCTAGTTCTGTGTGTGTGTGTGTGTGTGTGTGTGTGTGTGTCTTTCACTCTTTCTGACTACCCATTTTAGTGTAGTGAGAAGAATCATGAAATGGAAATAGGACCCATAGGTTGATTCCAGGTCTGCCTGTCACACACTTTTTACTGTGGAAAAGTCATTTAGTTTTGTTTGTTTTATTTTATCATTTTTTATCTATACAGTTTATTAGTTAAAATTAATTTGGTTCTACACAGATTTTAAGATCTTTGGGATGTTTCAGGTTTTACTCTTTGCATCCTTATATCAGTATAATTGAAGTCCATTCTCAGATATCATTAGGTTTTTGTTGCTGATCTCTCCAAAGCAAGTTTATTTACTATGAAACCTTTTCCCCTTGTGTTGATTTTTTTCAGCTTCATCATACTTGGCTTTTCTGTGGTGTTTGATAATGTTTTTCTACTCAAATTCTTCTTTTAACATTATGTAATTTACAGATATCCCACAGTCACACAGATGAATATTTTTTCAGTTTTATCATACCCTCTGTTTTATTTTGTAATGTTTATAGTTAAGAAGGTTAACATCATTTTTCTTCTATTAGAATCTAAACCATCCCATGATCCACAATCTTGATAGTCTCTTTTTATTTCTTTATTATTGCTACATATACATAATATACATATGCACCTGTGTGCACAAATGTATGTAGATTGCTTGGTTGCTTTTGTTCTTTGTGTATAAGGTTTGATGTCTGATCATTGTATTGAATAACAAATAAATGGACTCATCCCTGGAAAAGGTTAATTCATCTTCTCTTATCAGTGATTACTTGCTTTCTCTTTGCCAATTATTACTCTTTGTCTGTGCTATAACACACATGATTTCCATCTTCACCTTTAAAATGTCTATTGGCATTTTACTCACTCATTAGTGGTCTCTAAACAAACAAACAAGAAAAAAACCAAGCATGTCCAAGCTGCAATCCACAACCACTGAACAGCTTGGGATCAGAAACACCCTGGACTGACTCCTCAGATCCCACTCCCCCTAGAGGAACACCTGACTCAGACTTGAGGTTGCGGCGGGGAACTGAATCTGCCAGGAGTGGAGACTGAACTAAGTAATATTGGGTCAGTGAGACCATGGGACTGTCTGCTGCCTGCCCAGGGAGGGGATGGGGAGTTGTGGAGAAGAAAGAATGACCGGATGTGGCAGGAAGGGGAAGGGACCTTGAATAAGGATATACAGGGATAGAAAGTGTGACTTCTTTGTTCATAATAATAATAAACAGGCAAAACCTTGAAAAAAATGTCTATTGGCTTTGACATTTTTCTGGTCTTGATTATGCAGCTATGTCTAGGAGAATGTGTTTTCCCAAGAGACTTACTGGTTTCCTGGCTCTTAGGATCTTTTCGTCTCCTCTTTCATGACATTTCCTGAGCCATTCACACAAAAACATTGATGTAGACATTGTTGTTGGGATCCTTGAAATCTGTTGACCTCTGCATTGTGTTCAAATGTGTTGTTCTTTGTGGGCTCTCCTGGCTTCTCTAATGAGTAGTATGTTCTAATTTATCTATATGAACAATTGCAGTTTACATGCAACATTTTTTTTTCTGGGCTTGGGTTATATCACTCAATATAATCTTTTCTTAGTTCATATATTTACCTTAAATTTTATGATTCAACCCACAAGTCAATATCTCAATTTTTGGAAGTTATTAAGTGGAATGTTTCAGTAACTTTCCAATGATCATGGGTAAATATTCCAGAAATGAAACTATGACATGGGTTTCCGAATGCCAGACCTAGGATTTTTCTATTGAAATAACATTTCTAAGGCACATTTTTATCTTTTTTTAACTGGCACCCTCTTAGACATGACACATAGATTATAACTGGTAAGGACAGATCCGTTTCGCTTCTCAAAGGCAGAAAGACTAAAGTGATGGGGAGAAGAGACAGTGACTGGGATGGGTGGGAGGGAGAAGGGAGTTTGAACAAGAGGATACAAGAGTAAAAAATATGACTTTATTCATAATAAAAATATATAAATATATTCTTAATTGTCATATATTATGAAACATTTTGAAAGCAATGCTCAATAAACTGTATCTTGCATGTTTTTTTTTAAACAAAAAACTAGAGTACCAAAAACTTTCTATTGAAACATAGGAATGTAGGATTGTCTCTACTAGAAATAATGCATAAGTAATACCAGTTGACATGCTAAAGTGTAAGGAGACAGAGAGAGTGTTGTTGCCTCACAGGGACCTAGTTCTAGACAAAGAACTACTGCAGGCCACAACTGAATCTGAAATAGAGTTTGGTTCTACCAAGGATGAACTCTTAGTTTGATATCCATTAAAAATGCTCAGCCCTAAAACTATAAATACACAAGAATAGATGCATTAGATTGAATTGTATATTTGTGTATGTGTAACAATAATAGCCAAAGAAAAAGAGCTGTCAATTTGAGAGTGTGACATGGAAGATCCTGGAGTGAGGGAAGATATATAATTATATTTTAATATAAATGTATTTAAAACAAAAGAAGATGCATCAAGGTATCTACTTGAACAGGTTTTTTTTTCTCCATGTTTATTATAACTACAGAGTAGACTGTGGTCCTAATTAGAAATATAAAAGAATTGTTCCCTTTTTATGGTAATAATAAGAAATATAAAAGAGATTTGTTCCTGTTTTCTGGATATCACTTAAAGACATAATGAAATATATTAAGATATCAAACCACCCTTTAAGGCTATATTACACAATAGACGTAGGGATATTACTAGCATCAAACACATGCACAAGAATTCCAAATCCATGCATGTTAGCTCTCCATGAACAAGACACGCAAATGTATTTTCCTTATTATCAATTGTCTTAGGTATTAAGACATCACCAAGAACTTATCTGTTCTGTAACATAAGGCCTTAGAGGTTGTTGTCTGCTGAATGGCATGTGGAAAGCCATTAAGTCACTTTACCCTCTTGAAAAGCTACTACATATATTATTTTGCAGGAATTTAGGGCATTATTCAGAGCCAACTGGAGAATTTCACATTTGCTTCTGTTGTGCCACATTTTAGAGAAAGTGTCTTTTATAACCTAATCAAATGAGTAACTGTGGCTATTTCCAACCCTCATATTCCTTTGTGGCTCTTGTTAAGGTAGAAAGGAGACTTTCCAGCAGTCACTTTGTGACTAGTCATTAGAATTCTTTTTCTGGCACGATGTTTAACTCAAATTGAGGGAAAATTACCTAACGTTCCTTGGAGACCAATTGCTTCCAACCAGACTACTTATTAAATAATTCCAGTTCAGACCTACAATTGTTACAGGCACTTTCGTCATCACTTCACTGAGAACAAGCACATTTTTATTTCAACTGATCATTAAATTCTGTAAATTGATTCTAGCTCTGTGAAGTTGGGTAACAGTTCTTAGAGAGTGACTACAGGCTAACTTCACTGATGAGCAGTGAGAGTGTTCGCTCATTTTGACCTTGACTTCCCAGAGGGATTGTAATGATATGTAATCTATTTAAGTCATTATAGATATTTCCACAGTTCCCACATTCTCTTTCTCACATCTTGCCAAGTAGTTCTAATTGCTGTTTTAAGAAGATATATAGAAATATGGACAATAAGCTCTTCTGGAAATGTAAACCTACATGTTAAATATTTGTAAATTTGATTGACTCATATAGCATATGAGATATACTTGGTAATAGGAGTGTTGATTATAAAAATATCTGAGGTAAAAATATTGCTTTCAATTTCTGGTGTTCAGTTAATTAAATTGACTTTCCTTTAAAAAGCAGTTTTGTATAATTTGTCCTAATATTGTCAACCACTTAGATACTCAAATTGTAACTCCATAATTTATATAGGATAATATTCCTTTACTAAATTTGCTTAATTAAATATATATACATATATATGTATGTATATCTGGAATCCATTAATAGTAATTTAACTTTCAAAAAGAAGGCTATTTGCATACAACCTGCAAATAAATATTTGTGTTTAAGGGTAAGTAAGGATTGGCATTTCATGCCTTTTTAGAAAAGTGAAATTAGTAGAACCCTCTACATGATTGAGTGAAGTATCTCTGATAACTAAAAAGGGAACAATTCTACACACAAATACAAAACACACAGATGGAACATATAGTTTAAACAGGACTAAACAAGTCATATTAGGGGCTAGAGAGATGGCTCAGAGGTTAGGAGCTCTGATTGTTCTTCCAGAGGTCCTGAGTTTGATTCCTAACAACCACATGGAGGTTCACTACTATCTATAAAGAAATCTGATACCCTTTTCAGTACACTGTCTACATGATAAATAAATAAAAAATTTATAACAAAAAACAAAAAAAACCCAAGTTTTATTAGTCAAAAAGTTAGATGCATTTTTAGATCCACATTCAAGGGGTAAATTTGTTAACAATAAACAAATTACATGGCAAAAACACTAATGAGTTATCTTTTGAAATTTTATTTATTTACTTTTTATTTTATGTCTGATTATTTTTCCTTTCGGGTGTGTATAAGTACCTCATATCTAACTAGTGTACCTGGGAACCAGAAGAGGGCATCAGATCCCTCATAACTGGAATTTTTTAATAGTAAGAAATTAATCCATTGATTCTAAACCTTACTAATGCTTGGACACTTTAATATAGTTTCTCATATTGTGGTGATCCACAACCATAACATTGTTACCTTTGGTTTTTCATAACTGTATTTTTTTTACTGTTTTGAATGAACGTTATCTGATATGTGACTCCAGTGAATGGTTTGTTCAAACTGAAAGGGCTCTCAACCCACAAATTGAAAACTGCTGAATTAGTCAATTTAATTTTCTTTCAGTTTTGCACTTTACTTTCTTAGTTATATTATTTCACACTGTGATACATTTCCATCTGTGTTGATGCCTATTTCAAGTAGAGTATTATAAACTGAATTTGTTCCCAGTTTGTAAATGCCTACTCATTTATATTTATGCCTGTTTTTGTCTTATACTTTGGTTGTAGATGGCTATAAATATAGTTGTCAATATAGGTACGCATATGTAATAAGTAACTATATGCGGACTCCTATCCTAAAAAGAAATCAATTTTTTAGATGTTCAATGTGGGTTGTATCTTTTTCCTTTAAGAAATTTAATTATTTAGTGTGCATTAATGTGTGGAGGAATGGCATGCCACAAAGCATGTGTTAGTGAACAGAAGTCAGTTTGTCAAAGTGAAGTCTTCCTTCCTACCATACATGTGTCTAAAATTGAACTCAGGAGGTTCTCAGGCATAACGTCTAGCACCTTTATAAGCTGAGTAGTCTTCTCAGTCTCTTTGGACCTTTGAAAAAAATCAACACAAAACATAGCATGTTGCAGATATTATTAATCATGGCAACACATATTTGTGTCTGTCTGATGTATAATTTAAGCATTTTAACATCATTAACACCCTGTATATTTCCATTATTCTGAACCATTAGAAATGAGATGCATATATATTGAAGATGGAATATTTTTCATATTTTGACCCAGCCTCCCAAATACCCCTTATTTGAAAATATTTCTTCATACTCTTGTTCTCTAGGGAAGAAAAATTTCAAATTTTCTATTTGGTCTGTATTTTGAGGAATTTTGAGCTTTGCAACCATTTAAAACAATGACCCCAAATAAGTGGGCCCTCTAGTAATTAGCATTAAGGGCTCAATCTTTATTGCTTCTATATGAAAATCTCTGGCTTCTATTTGTATACCAGAATGACACACATAGCTTTTTCATTTTGGCTTCTATGTTTAGTCTATGTGTTATTTACTTTCTATTTTTTTTGATTGTATTGTTTATGGTTTTTGTTTCTTTACTATTTTTTGGTATCTGTGAATTCTTAAGTATTATGTTATCACGCCTACCTCCTTCTTAATGCCTGCTGGATATAATATGCTTTAATGATAATAAAATCTGAGCACTTTAAAAATAGACATTTGCATTTTTTATTATTTAAACCATTTGCTTTTTTACAAACTACATCTTAATATCTTGAATTTATCTATTTAAACTATAAAGTAGAAATAATGATTTCTTCAGATGGATAACTAGTTCTCTATTTTTTATTTAAATGGACAATTTCTGTATCCTTTACATTGTATCTATACTGTGAAAAATCCTCTGAACTGCATATCTAGTAAATGATGATTCTCTCCATTGATGCAGGATATCTGGATCCAAACCCAGTACTTTATCAAAGCTTTGCTATTATGTCCTTCCTAGCAGTTATATTTAGGATTTGTTTAACTAGATGATCCATTGCTTCTGTCTAAGAATCTGAGTTTTCTATTTCAATGGATTGGGGAGACTTGGAATAAGAATGTGAAACAGTCTTGGCAGAGTTAAGATTCCACTCAAAGTAGGATAATTAGTCTTCTTTTCAAATTATTGACATGTAAATATAGATCTTGAGAGAAGTAGTCATTTATATGTCCTATTCAATTAACTCACATACAGAGTTTGGAGAACAGGCAAATTATGTCATATATACTATTCACATAAAAAAATCAAAAATTGTAATGTTAAGACACTCAGAATAGATTCTGATTGCTGCTCATAATGACTGTATCTACCACAAAGAATACTAATGGTAGCGTTGACAGATGTGATTCATTTTAACAGTATAAAGGAAACTTAATCTTATATCGTTCCCTGGGACCATTTGCTAGCTCTATCTTAAATTTCTCACCATTCATACTCCAGTCCTCAGAGCTTAGGGTCCACAGTGACTCATTTTAATTATGGTTGTGATGGATATTAAAATGAGTGTTGTAGTGTAACGAAGCATGTGAAACACAAAACAAACATGATCCATGGCATCACATTTACCCCCAATGCCATCTGAAAATTTGCTCACTTAGAATATTTATCCTCTGGTCCTAAATTGAAACTTGTGTGTTTAACCTTGGGTTGTGTATTCATGCTGACATTTTCAGCAATTTTACAGTGACCTTTCAGTAACTGCATCACAGTTACACTGTGTCTATTCAAAGATATTATCAATAGTTTTGTTAAATATAATAAAAAATTAGTGTTGTCTAATATAATATGTCTAGACTTGGAAGGAAGGTGACCCATAATTGCTTTCAGAAGTAGTTTATTAGGAATGAGGCTAAAAATCCAGAATTGAGGTTCACAATAGGAAGACTAAGAAAAAAAATGCAATATATGGAGATCAAAACAGGGTGTGACATTAAAGGGAAGAAGAGGCTTTAAGTTAGAGAGGATCTTCATTAATAATAAAAAGAGAGAGAAAAAACAGGCAGAGAGAGACAGAGACAGAGAGACAGAGACAGATAGGAGAGAGACACAAAAAAGAGAGACAGAGATAAAGAAGGAAAAGAGAATTATTGCTATGAAAGGAATGACGTGATGACAGAAGCCAAAGAAGCTTCTTGAAAGAGAATCTCTAGAGCACTTCGCTGAACAAATACCAAGAACAGAGAAAACAGTGGACTTCTATGAGTTTGGAGAGAGGGGGCTGGTGCAAAGTTGAGAGAGGGGGCTGGTGCAAAGTTTCACGTCATGTAATTAAGTTCAACAAAATATATGCGACAATAAACATGGAAGAACCAGGCATCATAAATTTAGAATTACTCAGTCATAACACAGGCTGCTATTTAACTCTGTGTCCTGGAGAGCTATGGCTCATTTTTTTAAGGCAGGTACTGGCTTCTCTTCTAAAAAGTTTTAGCCTCCTTTTCTTTCTGCCAGATAAGGGTACTTTTTGGCAGCAATATATTCCAAGAGGTAATATGGTAGACTCTGGATCCTTACCACCATTTCTCTGCTTTGCTTACTCTTTGCCCTTCCAGGAAGTAAAGTAGAAGAGCACTATTTCTTGCATGAGAATAACTCAGGACAACCCACTAGAAGTAACTCATCCCTAAATTGTTAACATTTCCCATTACTATATTATTCACAATGGAGATTCTCTTGATTTCAGCAAATTATTAAGCTCCCTGAGAATTTCATCCTTCCATCTGCTGTTTTTTTTCTTTTTCTTTTATTTTTTCCTCAGAAGAATCCTTGATCACAGAGTATCCTGCTGAATAGGACAGGATACAACTTCAGAACTTTTCTTTCTACCTTTTATATCCCCTATGGGCCCAAGAAAAAGTATTTGTTAGTCCTTTGCTCAGATTGAAGACTATTCCACAAATTCATCCATTCCATTCAATCTTCCAAATTTCTTGAGTAAGAACCACACTGTCATTGCTTCCCCCAGTTTTTGAGTCATATAATAAGCTCTTTTCAGAGCACAATAGAAAACCCACTTCTTGTGTCTAAGATGAAGGCCAATAACTCCTGAATCTTACCCCAACCATGGAACAATAGGACAAGATTAGCTCCATAGTTGACCATGGACAACATAAGCATAAAACCTTAACTTTCTCTTCTTTCCTGTTCTCACTCAAAGTGATGGCTAATCATATCTACATCTCCAGTCAACTACAACCCAAGTAACTGTCCACATGGTGACAGAGTTTTTGGTCATATCTTTTGAAATTTCAAGACTCACCCTAAAGCAGAACATTTTAGGTGAGAAGACCTGCCATAAAACTTGGTCACACCTTCTTGTGGCTACCTATGTGCAAGGATATGTAAGAGGGGTACTTTGTGTTTATTCCCTCCTTTCCTTCACTCTTCCTGAGAAGTTCATCATCCTTATGCTGAGGCATAAGTGATACTTTCTTGGTAACTCCATCATCTCTGGGATTCCAGTGTATACTGAAGGCCAACCAAAATGTCCAACTTTCTGGGCTAAGAAATTTCTGGACTTTAGGCATTTCTGTCAGGATTCAGTCACTGCTGAAAGAACCTGACCACACTCTAGAAGCCACTCTAATAAATCACACACAACCCCCAACACACACAGAGAGTGAGAGAGAATGTGTGTGTGTGTGTGTGTGTGTGTGTGTGTGTGTGTGAGAGAGAGAGAGAGAGAGATGAGAGATGCGCATATGCACACACACATTTTATTAGTTTTGCTGCTCAGAACCCTGGCTAATATACTCTATTTCCCTCTTTTAACTAGTCTCCACTAGGAAAGGTAAATTAATAACAAATGGTTGAAGTACTGTTATTGGAGAACACAGAATGAATTAGACCAAACTTGGAATCATAAACTCATACTCATGAAATGAACATGATTAAAGAATTATCCAGAAGCAGTAGAGACAGATTTCCTGGTGAAAGAATAGAAAAGAGACAGGTCGAGGAATGTGAGGAAGTAGCTTTGAGACCAAGAGCTCAGAAGATGAGGAAGGGGAGCTAAGGAAAGATTGTTTTTAGAGTTACTATGAGAAAAGTCATTTTGTTATGAAAGCAAGAGAAAATGAGTTGATTTATAATTGGAAAATTGACATAACTACATCACTTAAATCTCTGTTAAAAACACAAAAATTACTATGGCTTTGAAGGAAACATTTGGTATGAGAAGAATAGGCTGCGGTACAGGTTTAGGTGGAGACAGAGAGTTTGTTAGAAAGTTATGGCCTAGACTAGGCATTGGCAGTTGATGTTGACACTGAGAACAGACCTTTAATTTCTGGAGTTTTATTGGAAAAACAGATAGGTGACTTAACTTTCACTGGAACGCTAGAAAAGGAGCAGTTCTATAAAAGATACTTTAAAATATAGTTTGAATATATACTACTTAGTAATAATCCTGTTTTATTTTATTGTAATACAACCTAGGTCAGAATCTGAACTGATTCAGCTTTGTCTTATTGATAGATATGCATACACACTGTACTATTTGTGTATTTACTTGATATATAAGTGTGATGCTACAGTTATAATGACCATGAGAGAGAGTAATATTTTAGATACTTAATAAATGTATTTGATTGGTTTAAAATTTAATCCAATGGAGGAAGAAAAAATTATTAGTAAATGAAATGAATGTCCATAGAGAAAGAAATACATAAAAAATAATGAAAAGAAGATATTTTAGTTAAAGATGTTTTGCTTTGTATTTTTTTCTCATTTTAGATGCAGTGAGAAATGGTTTCATATGTCAGAGAAAGAAGTAAGACTAAGTTTTAGTATATTGTGAATATAGTATAAAATCATTTTGTACTTGCATATTTGAGTGCCTTAAAAGCTAAAGTTATAGTGAATAGATCCTTCATGTTATTTATGAAAATTATTAGCTGATAACAATTGCTTTCATTTCTTATGTTCTTTGCACCTGAAGCTGTTTCACATGTTTAGTACTTAAAGTACTTAAGGAAATTACTGAGAGTAATTTAATGAAATTACCTGAAAATACTTAGAGAAATTAAATGATTTGTATGTCAAGTGAAAATAGAGATACAACAAGCAAAAAATACACAAAACTCCAACAAAATATCAGATACTAGCTTCCAAGCCTAGGAGAGCTTCCTATGAATTTTTGAATAGGACGTGTACACTTTCTCTCTAAGCATGCCTGTAGGTTGAAGATGGGGAATGGGGATGCTGGCAAAGAACAAATACTCGAGCTCCTTATGTTGGTGCCTTTGTTTTCTGAAAGGCAGATCACTGTTACAGCTACAGGAGAACTTTTTACTATAAATGCCTGCTTTTTTGTATTTTCTTGCAGTCTAGTGTAGAAACTTTCAGATATACCATATCTAGCTGTTGGTAAGACAGAAACATCCATCAGCTGAAAGAGCGGTTGGTAGTATTATTAGTAGCTATTTTTGTCTGCATTATTTGGGGGTCACATTTATAAAGTGACACAAAGCAAATACAGGATTGGTGGGTTCAGAGGGAGGAAAGAGAAATGAGAGATGTTGTGACCATATAATAATCTTAGAAATAAAAATTTAATATTAATAAACTGCAAAAAGAACAAACAAAATCATAAAGAAGAAAAAATATTTTAGATACATTTGTCATAGAGGTACTATTATTATTGCCTTTGAAAATAATCCATATTTATTATGTTTCTAGTGTTATTTGTGAAAAAGTTATAAAATAAGAAAATTTCCCTTGATGCTTTATATCTAAATATTGAAAACAGGAATTTTCAAATATGAGAGTTTGGGTTATCTAGGTATATATATTCTGTTACGAATGTTGTCTAAAAGGCAAGAAAGTAGGGAGAAAAATAGGTTGATAAACAAACGATAAATATAAGAATTAAATATTAAAATATTTCACATTATTTTTAAAATTCAGATTGTATTTATTTTTGTCAAAATGCTACCCTACATTCCCTCTTACCCCATTTCCATCCTAGTTTAGAACTGAAAGTGCTTATATTGTCAAAATTGACAATTATATTGAGTTTAGAATGGATGGGGATTTATCTTTATTTCTGATAAAGACTATAAAGTTAAGTATTTTTCCAAGATGAAATAGAATTTTTCAGATAGAGACTGCCTGAGACAGTAGAGATTTTTCTCCAAAAGTAAATTCTAAAAGGAATGTACTAATCCACTGTGCAATAAAATATTTTTATCTCTTTTGAGTACATTTAATTTTTAGGTGTCTCATAATTTTGTATTTTCCTATAGTTATTTCTCCATGTATAGCTTTAGTTGGTTACTATGACATATTAGAATGCTATTTTTTTCTTTTTTCTCTTAGATGTATTAAGCATGGTGAAAGATTATATGCTAATTTTTTGTTTTGTATTATGAGTTTTCCATTTGTGAAAAATATATTTTTGTTATTCTTTTTATAAATTTGAGTTTTTGTTTTTGTTTTAAATGATCTGTTATATGGACCAGGCTGGCTTCAATCTCAAGATCCTTCTGTCATAATTTTCAAATTCTCAAGTGACCAACATGGACCTCATGTCCAGCCTAGTTGGTTATTTTTGAGATTATCTTTCCAAATACACACTAACACCTCCCACTTCAATAAAAATAGTGAATATGCAGTGTGTTTTAAAAAGCTGTTTAAACACTTTAATCATATAGAATTAAAAACATAGAGAAACTTTATGGTGGGCTATGCTTCATGTCATTGTTAACAGCAAATTAATTGTCTCAAACCGCAATAGAATAGGCAAAAAAGTCTTTCTTGTTGGCAACTTTACTTACGTATTTCCACTGTTTCTGTATGTAAAAGGGAGAGGGAGGTAGGAGAGTGAACATTGGGGAGAAAGCATACAATATTTCTACAGGACAGAACCTTTACATGATTGAGTAGTTTATGAATTACATGGGCATAAATATAGAGAATTGTATTGATTCTCTATATTCATCATGATCAGGCACAGAAACATAGATACATGTAAAAACTAGAGGTCCAGGTGACACTCACTAAATGCCCTCCCACTCACCAGGTAGACATTTATATTCCTATCACCAATGTATGACTTGGAGTAATAAAGCGCCATTGGGAAGCATGTCTTAGAATGTTTACTTTTCATTCATAACAGTTAACAGGTTTAAACAAAGGTGTATATTTCTATTTTTATCATTGTTATTTAAGAGCTATTTTTATAAACATATTTCATAAATTTTCTACTTTTGTATTTAGAAATAAAACTGAAAGTATAATGTATTTTGTCATTAGAAATATTAATTGCATTAAATAATATTGTATTCTAATAAAAATAAATTTTATGTGGTACAATGACAAAAATCAAGTTACTATTTTAGGCTACTTTTCTTAATCTTTTTTTTTTCTTTATTTTGTATTTATCAAAAAAAAAACAGTAAAAAGAATTTTTTTAAAAAAAAATGTCGAAGAGTTAACAATAACTATACAGAGGATAATAATCATAAGCATGGCTTATCAAGGGTGGAAATGCAAATAAGATTACTACACATATATTTTCTTTGTGTTCAGCTTTCCCTCTGAATTTTTTTTTCCATAGCTGTATATCCTTATTGAAGGTCTCTTCCCCCTCCCACCACATCTGATCATTTTTCTTCTCTGCAACTCCCCATCCCCTCCCTTGGCAGGGAGCCGACAGTCCTATGGTCACACTGGCCCAACAATGCTTGGATCAGTCTTCACTCCCGGCCAAATCCAGTTTTGTACCCCCTCCCTCAAGAGTGAGTCAGGTGTTCCTATAGATGGACTGGGGTTTGAAGGGTCAGTCCAGGGTGTTTCTGATCCCAAGCTATTCAGTGGTTGTGGTTTGCTGCTTGGGCATGTTTGGCTTTTTTTTTTCTTGTTTGTTTGTTTAGAGACCACTAGTGAGTGAGTACATCCCCTGCTTATCTCTCTGAGTTTGTG